>JYJE01000972.1:235-20912 GCA_000983655.1 Zymoseptoria brevis
TAATCCTTATACTAGCCGTACTTAGTAACTACCGGAATGCCTAGTTTTTTTTTTTAGCCTACGAGCCTTACTAAGAGCCGTACGAGCTATATTACCTTCGTCCGTCTCTATAACTCTATATATATAATTATATCTCCTAAGTATCTAACGTCCGCTCTTCTTTAGATTGCGGTCTACGCCTTATACTTTAGTAAGGGAATCGCTCTATAGACTATCGGAGATATACTAGAAGTCTTTAGAGGTAGCTATAGTAGACTTAGTAAAGGCGAGGAGGTCGGTAGGTAGCTAAGATATAGGAGTAATAGCTAGTATAGATATAGTCGCTAGCTTAGAGTCGCTACTATCGTTAGTAGAGTCGCCGCTATTGTCGGAGGAGGAGATAGTAAGACCTCGCTAGCGGTCGGGGTTACGAGCCTTACTAAGTTCCGTATTAAGTACTATAAAACTAGCTATTTTTATATACGCGCGCGGTACGATATTACGAGCAGTATATATTATATAACGAGCGAGCTACGAGCGCGCGCGGTAGAGTAGTAGAAGTAGGAGTATTAATAAGAGGTTTAAGAGTCGAAGAAAATAATACTTATTTAACTAAACGGCGTATTAGCGCCCACTTACATATAATTGTTAATAAATTAGAGTAACTCGCAGTAACTGGCGTAGCTGTATAGCGACAATACGAGCAATTAGCGACGATGGTGGTAGTGGTGTTATTGAAGAAAAGAGAAATAAGGTGTAGTGACCTACTGCCACATACAGGACGCCATCTGTAGCGCTTAAATTTGGTTTGTGGAGAAGTCCCGCCGATGTTGCCCCGAAACCGCGCAGCGCGTCCGACCTTTGCTTCAAGACCTCGACCACGATAACCTATCGCGCCGGAACTGACTGCGCGATGTCCAGACTGCTGCAAAGACGCTTGTGCATGGTTATGCACTTGATTCCCGATCATTGTTTTGTCCCACGCAGGAGATTCTACCAAGAGAGCCACGCGATGATGCCCCCACCGCTTGAAGAGCAAAGTCTACCCCGATTTCACGAAAAGCGATACCTTCCTGTAAGCATCGGTCAGCTTTTCAACGACCGATACCGTGTCATCACCAAGCTGGGCTACGGCGCGTACTCTACGGTCTGGCTCGCCCGCGACCAAGCAACGCAGCAGTACGCATCGCTCAAGATCTGCGTCCGCGACGATTCCGAAGATTCACCTGTCTTGAACGAGTACAAGATTCTCCGCCACATGTCAGCCTGTGCAGCAACCTCAGATCACGCAGGTCCATCGTTGCTACGGCGTGCCAATGACATGTTCATGACAGGCGATCATCATTGCTTTGTAATGAAGCCCTACGCCTGCAGCCTTCAACACCTTCGCGAAGTGTTCCCTTACTCCAGAGTACCACGAGAATTCATCATGGCCATCGTTGTGCGACTGCTTGGATGCAGCAATTGGCTTCAGCTAGAAGCTGGTATCGTGCATACGGGTACAGTCTCAAGATCTTGGCATGGTTTTGGGCAATGCTAATGTTGGGCAACCAGAGATTACGCCTCAAAACATCCTCCTAGCGGCCAGCGACGACGACATTTTCTCGAGAGCCGAAAGGATGGAGCTTGAAAGCCCAAGTGTTCCAGTCATCGACCACTCACAGCCTTGTCCTTATCCAATATACACATCCCGCGGACTTACAATGAACCTTTCGGAAGCATCTGGATAATCAGTGTTGACAGACTTTGGCTCCGCCCGGTTCCTCGATGCTGCCGCAACGACTCGAGGTTGGTGGATGCCGGATACTTATCGGGCGCCCGAAGTCTTGATGAGCCTTCCATGGGGCCATGGTGTCGATATCTGGTCAATCGGTGTTATGGTAGGCACCGTCAATTTGCAAGACAAGCTTAGATACTCACGTCGTTGTAACAGGTGCTCGAGCTCCTGGAGGGGAGGAACGTATTCAACCCTATCGATAGGGTGCACGACCAGTACGTCCTGCCAGTAGCCTTGGCTCAGTACATCATGGGCCCACCACCACTGTGGATGATCCAGCAAAGCGAGGATCCAGTAATTCCAACGTTCTTCGATGACCAAGGCAGATGGACTGCCGACCTGCCCATTCCCAAGAGGAGCTTCGAGGACATCGTGACGGTGATCGAGCCTGGCGAGGAGAAGGACCAGTTCATTGAATTCCTCAAGAAAATTTTCACCTGGGACACGGTCCAAAGGGCCAATTCCTACGAGCTTCTCCAGGACGAGTGGCTTACGCGACCCCTCAGAGCTCAGGGCATTCTGCCTTGAATCAGACATCTGACAGGAGATCACGCTCGTCTGGTGGCTGTCACTGAACGTGCAGGCTAGCAAGATGTCAGGACCCGCGTCTAGGTGAGTTGGCAATTCTCATTCTGCCGCGTACATGTAGGCTTACATGTACGGTTACATGACCGGTTGCATGTCGATTGTATGTACGGTAGCATGTACGGTGGCATGTACGGTGGTATGTACGGTGACTTTACTGCCTTGGTCCGCCTAGTAAGGTGTTCCTGCACGGCTATTTACGCCGTTCGTCCAACGTACATGTACGACAACAACTGGGTGCAGTCGACGTGCTAGCAAGCCGATATACTCACGTACATACACGCCGGTTCAAGCTGGGCGATCATTATACCTGTACACCTATACAAGCTTTCCGCCCACCTGTCACGTACGGCTGTTGCCATGTCCAGGTGAGTCACCCGTCCGCGTACATACACATTTAAGAAGACGTACATCTAACTTGACGAAACTGGCACCAGGTAACGCGCATACTGTTATACATGTACATATTGAGATATATGCCGCCGCTGGCCACCCTTCCACGCTCCTGCTTGGACGCCCATCATCGCATGTTCTTGGTCACACCAGGTGAGACCTTTTCCAGGACACCGAGGAGCTCTTCCCACACCTTGACCTGGACTTTCTGGCCCTGTTCACTCCGAACGAAGACTGATGCCGGCTTGACTTGGCATTCGCTGAGGTACTGCCCATGTGTCTCGCTTCCAGCTGCCATCGCAGAGGTCAACGTCCGAGCCCCTTCTTCACTCGTCCTTCCGATGCGCTTGAGGAGGTTCCGGCCACTGCAGCGTTGTCAGCAAGCTTTCTAATCGCTCTCCGTTGAAGTCACTTACACCACGCCACCATCGTCTGTCCTGAACAGCCCAGTCTTACACCAACCAGGAGCTGGAAAGTTGACGATGACGCTTGGTCCTCCGAACTTTTCCTCATAACGGACGGTCTTGACCATCTCCTGGAGGCATTGCAGAACGATGAGCTTGCTGAGGTAGTACCTCGTCGCCATGTTCGCTTTGGTCTGGTCGCTCAGGGTGGCAAAGACTTGTCCTTTGGCAGGCGTCCTCAGCTGGTCATCTGGAGCAAAGGCATGAACCGCCGAGCCAGTGATGGCGAGATGACATGGAGCTCCATTCTGCTGTGCACTCCCCTGCAGTCGGGGCAACACCAGCAGAGACAGCAGAAACGTGGCGACAACGTTGACCGTCAACGTCTCCTCGAGGTCCTCGGCCAGGTGGAACTTGTTGGTGGACATGCCAGCGTTGGCGAGCAGTACATCGAGGCGTGGAAGTTGAATGACCCTTTGGGCGAAAGCCTGCACGGAGGCATAGCTGGACATGTTGACTTCCCAGACCTCGATCTTGGTCTTTGCGTCGCCCTTTGAAAGCATCTTTTGCTTCGCTGCTTCTCCTTTGGAAACGTCCCGGCAGCAGAGGATGAGATTCGATACATTGAGATCGATCCTGCATTGCCGTCAAGTCAGGCACACACTAAGCGGAAGTTGAAACGATTTGTTCTTACAGCTGCCTTGCACTGTCGTACCCCAAACCTTGGTTCGCTCCGGTAATGACCACAGTCTTGCCTGCGAAACTCGTGTCTGGAAGGGTAGGTGTGTGGCACCACTGTCCTCTGAAGAACTGGGCGTAATCTGTCGCTGAAGGCATGGTTGGTAGACTGGTGGCTTGGTTGTTGCGATGGTTGACGGAGAGGTGTGAAATATTTGACTTCTATGGCTGAATACTTCCAAATCACAATCGATTTCTCGAGCGAACACCATTCTTATACTGTATCGTACAGTCAGATCCGAGACTTGTTCCAATACCGTATATCCGTTCTTTACGTAGTGTCCGGTCAGATGCAATGCGAGGACTTTAAGTTTTAGCAAGTCCGGAGGTTGCAAACTCCGTGTGTCTCGATGACAACAAAGGACATCAATTGAAGCGGTTGCCTGGAACAATGGAACAGATTCGCCGAGGCACAAGTCCGTGGGCTTACACCTCCTTGACGTTGTCTGCGCACTTCGAGGACGTCCGGGTTGAGTAGCCAGCGGGATGCAAGCTCAGCTGCAGCTGACATCAGGATTCACAACGGTCCCGCGGTGAACTCGAACGGACGAATGGATTTGGCAGCATAACAGAGACAGCTTCCTACAGCCTATGCCGTGCGTACAGGAATAGCGCTTACTGCCGGGAACCATATCGCTGCCTTCTCCGGGCAAGCATCGGCGGTTGCATGAACGGCTGCCGACCTCAGGCGATGGTGTTCCCTCTATCGTCTCATTCGCTGACAGTACAGCAGTGACAGGTGTTGAACTGCATCCATCAAGTCATGCTTGGAGAGCATGCTTGACGTAGACTCCAATCGAAGCAAGCCCAGGGACAAGCGAGAAGATCTCGCGACAATGGCAATGCATCAAGTATACAACGACCATCATTCATGCTCCGTCGCTGTTGCAAGTCAAACATGCGCAAACGCTCAATGACATTATCATTAGGAACCATTCCTCCATAGTCCAGCTTTCTAAGCCGGCTGTCCTTTGACTTTGCTCTGCCATAGCCCAGCAATCGTTTGTTGTGTCCTTCGTTGTTGCTCCTCCATCTGCTCCTGTGTCTGACCCTTTGCATTCCCTCTAGGATCCATCGAGTCTGTCGGTCGCACCACCGGAGTTGAATCAGCATCCTCCATATCAACATCTTCATCCTTTGGCTTCACCCGCTCTGGATTCATCGATGTCGCACCATCCATCATGCCCATGCCGCCAGCTCGCAGCTGATTGATGGCCCGTACGGTGTCAATAGCTTTGTGAAGTGTTCGTCTCGCGTTGAAGTTCTTCTTGACCGTCGGTAGCAGATCCAGCTCTCCTCTTCCACTTTCGGGCCCTGCGATCCATTGATGTACCAGCGCATCGTGCGCAGACATGCGCTTGGTCGGATCGATAGTGAGACATGCTTTGATGAATTGTCTTGCCGTCACACTGACTCCACGCCAGTATTCAAGTGGTGTAAAGCTGTAGTCCGCGACCAGAATCGCCTGCATCTCTTCCAAATTGCTGTCTCGATCGAATGGTGTGTAACCGCACAGGAGGAAGTATGTGATGACGCCAATCGCCCAGACATCCACCGGCTTGCCGTGTCCACTCTTCTTGAAGATTTCGGGTGCCATGTATCCAGGTGTGCCGCAAGTTGTGGTGAGTACGTGGAATTGCTCTTCGTCCATGATGCGAGATAAGCCAAAATCGGCGATGAGGAGGTCGGCATTGTCTTCGGGCGTTCTGAAGAGCAGATTCTCCGGTTTCAGATCGCGATGTACGATGCCGTGGTCATGTAGGTATGCGACGGCGGAGAGTGTGGCTCGGATGAGATCGGCGGCGTCAGATTCGTAGTATGAGCCTTTTCGGCAGATGCGGTCGAAGAGCTCTCCTCCGAGAGCGAGGTCGGTGACGAGGTAGACTTGGGAGATATGTTCAGCGGTCTTGTTGAATAATATCAACACATTCACACTCACGATTGTTCATTGTCTCGAAGTAGTCCACCAATGTGAGAATGTTCTGGTGTCCCATTGATACTCTCTTCAGCACGGCAATCTCATTTCGCACCATATGTTCCCTCCCCGCCATGAGGCGCTTGTTGATGACTTTCGCCGCATAGTATCGGCCGGTATCGATATGCACACACTCTTTCACGACGCTGTAGGAGCCCGCTCCCAGTGTCTTACCCGTCTTGTAGCGGCAAGGCTGAACCTGAGCTTGCGGCGCAGCCATGGCGGGCGACGTGTCGAGGGTGGTGATCGGAGCTCTCGTGGGACATGCAATATGTCGAGCGGAAGTGAAGGTGTCAGTCAGGGTCCTATCTCCAGGCACGAGTCAGTTGTTGGGTCGTGTTCGTAGGCATGGGCGCATCGGCAGGGTTATCTTCAGCTGAGGTCGAAGGGCGGGCGCTTGCGGGGTCCCGCGTTTTGGTGACGGCAGTTGCGCCAAGCCGCTAGTGCATCTTCACGTGTAAGGAGGTCGTTGGTGGACAACGCAATGGACTTCTACAATACTACAAGGTGTGATCATCACAACATTTTGAGGGTCTTACCGTGCTCCTGATTGGTACGGGTCGATTGTGGTGCGCTCGGAGTGGTACCTGGGAACGACAAGGCTAATCCGGCACTCTAGTCAGACTTGTTGCTTAGTTCAGGACTCGTCCAACGTAATTCGAGCCGGCGTTCGCTCTTCGCCTTCTGTGCGTACAGACTTCGACGTCTCTGGGTGTTGGAATGAGTCTCCGGCGGCTACGGGCTCGCGTATACAGCCAAATCGTCTGTACAAGCAAGGGACTACATCCGCGAGGCTATAGCCTTCAGGAAACCAAACTCTATCATCGTATACGACCAAAAACGCAGCCCCACCACCCAATTTTGACGTTCCTTCCTAGATTTTCGACCCAGATAGTAAGTGAATGAATCTCCATCGTTCTACAACAAAACAACGACACCACAACGACGGCATGGCCCAAAAAGGGAGCTCCCTACCCGGTTCGAACGAGTGAGATTCATTTACAGTGCAAAAATCACTGCCTGCATGATTGGAGTACAAGCTCCTCTAGCTCAGTGGTAGAGCGTGGGTGCGTTGAAAACACTAAACCCCTGCCTGTTTCAAGCACTAACATCGACGCAGGATTGCAGTTCCTTGCAATCATCCTAAGGTCACTCGTTCGACCCGGTAAGCAGTTCGAAGTCCTCATCTTGAACGAGTTGGAAACGAGTTGGAACTGACTGAAATCGTAGGGTGGGGAGCTGTTCACAACTTCAATTTTTGGTAAAACTTGGTTACCGACAAGGCCTTTTATCTTTGGCTTGTGCATAATGTCATTGTACAATGTTCGTTTTTTTTTCATTCATTCATCTTGTGAAGACGGAGCATTTTTATTTTATTTTGACGGACGACATCTTATTTAACGACTCGGCGCGAAGGACATTTAGGTACTAGGCGTAAGTCTTAGACTAGATTGCGAAGATTAGATACTATCACAACGTCCCCTTGATGGTGCTTCATTATGTGTTGAAGACAAAGCACTACAAGCGACGATTACAGTCCCGCAATGCAACTGCGTCGATATGCAGGACGACCTGGGCGATTGGAAAGACGAGCGAACACTTGCTTCCAAAGGCTTGATACCAATATGCCTCACAATTTCGGGCAAGGATGCGCGAAAGCAGCGTCGCCGCGAGAGGGCAAAAAGCGACTCAGCCGTTCAGCTTGTTGGTCTCGCCTCCACGGCCACCCAGTCGGTTGGAAACTCTGGTAAGGGAGCTGTGAGCATGGTTTAAAGAAGAGAAGAGCTAATGTCAGTCCTCTCAAAGACGCAAGAGCGCAACAAGCGCCGCCGCATGATGGCAAAGCTCGCCAACATCGCTCAACACAAGACTTTCGCTTCCGGCACAGTCGACCAGACTGATGAGAAGGGTAGTGAGGAGACTACGGTCTTCATCGAAAACGAGGAGAGACAGGATTGCTGATTGGGGCCTTGCGCTGCGCAGGCTATTATAAACTCGAAGTAAGCGCCTCTCGCCTTGTACCAGCTCTTTTACTGTCCTTTGGGCACAAGTCATACCGCCGACTCAAGATTCTGATCCATCCCCGTCCGAAGCAAAGTAGCGCGAGTGATGTTGTTCGCAATGGCATCCTTCCTGGCACATGTCCGAGGCAAGAAAATTGTCGACAGCGGGTGGGTGTGCAGTCCGGGTTGGCTGATTATGAATGATCGTTTCGTAGCCCTAACGTGGGCCGCAGTCGTTATTGACCGGAGCAAGGGGACAATGGCACTAAACCGTCCAAGTCGTCAGCATAGCATCGTCCTCGGCGCATAGCGAAAGGGGAGGGTACTTACGAAGCCACCCGGGCAAACGCCGCAATGCAATCCGATGTAACGGCCGTCCCGATTGCAGCAGGCGATCAATTTGGTTCGGCAGCGAGATGTGATTGTTGAACGGGCTTGTCCACTGTTCAGGCGAAGATACACTTTGACTGAGCTCATTCGATCTTTCGCATCTGCCGCTGTCTCGTCTTCAAAGAACCTTCGTTCTCGTCATGGCTGTTCTTCCCTCTTATGTCTCTCTTGCTCATCCAGATTTGTCGCTGACATGATGCTGTTCTAGGAACGGGTGTGCTTGTGTGCTTCTTCGTTCTCATGCTCAAAGTCCACGGGCCAAGCTATTCCGATCCAAGTCGTGCTGTGTCATTCGAGCGAGGCTTCGAAAGTATCCTTACGGTGCTTGACGAACGGCGGACTTATGGGTTGATCCGGAGATACGTGAGCAATGCGGGGTGTACGAAGGCGTTTGTTCGTCTTGATAGGCAATGTCGGAAGATCTTTCCATTGTTCCGTGTATGTTCAGGTAGCCTGCGATAGCAACGAGTCCTGGTCATCATGCGAAGTCGATTGATCCGTATGCAAGCCAAAAACCATTCCTATGCCATTCGACGGAACTCAGCAGCACAGCAGCACTGAAGCAATAGAGTACCTCACAGTACATCGCAAAGAATGACGCCAAGACGCGGTGAGACGACAACCCTGATGGCACAGCAGCATGACCGCGTGCACCTTGCGTCTGGCGCGCCGAGATCTGAACCGTCCAAACCTGGCTTACCTGTGCACGATTCGTTGGCCAGGAACGCTTCCCATGTTTTGAGCTGTGCCTGGTCGGGTGATGTCCGAGACCCTTGTGCTTGAGGTCACGGTTGATCATGGGAAGAGTCTCTCTTTGTGTTGCTGCTGTTGCCGACCGCACGCGATCTTGTTCCTCCTCACACGACTTGTTGTATTCTTGAAATTCTCATCAACTCCGTCGTCTACATCCAAGTGACAGGAGAGAAGAGCGCAGGTGGAAGAGGAAGACTCGAATCGGCAGCTTGATCCCCGCCTCGACGTCACTTTCACCGAAGTCCAAGTCTTGGAGACGCTACGATACGCTACTTCATTGTTGACTGCGAGATTGTAAATCGTCTTGCAACTCTTCCTGCAGACGACGGGCGGTGCCATTCTTCTGCTTCTACTGATATCCTCATCGCTTGAGCCTTCTCGCCAAACCCACATACGGCACCACGCCTAGTCCTGAAAGAGCATCGCCTTGAAAAACTCCGACCGATCGACGAGAAGGGAAGAAAGAGGGAGCCTCACAACTACTGCAGAGAGCAGCTCTCCGCTGCGAGATCCTCATACTCCATCATGGCATTCGGCAGCAGTAAGAAGACGGATACAGAGGCGGGCTCCGTCTCGGCTCCAGTCTCAGATGGCACGCCCTCCGCCACCGTCTCCGAAACCAATTCCCTCAAAGACGTCGAGCGTCCGCAGACCGCTTCGAGCAGCAAAGATGTCGCAGCTGTTCCAACGGACGGTCAAGTGCCCTCCGATTCCAGCAAGCTGCGCACATTTCTGGGAATCCTCAAGCGCTTCATTGGTGTATCGGACATGGCCGCTGTCCGCTTCAGTCTGCCCGCCCAACTCCTCGAACCGATCCCCAATCTCGAATACTGGCACTATCTCGACCGACCCGAGACCTTTGCCGCGATCGGTGACAGCGACGACCCGCTCGAGCGCATGCTGCATTGTCTTCGCTTCTGGTTCACGAAAGATTTGAAGTATGTCAAGGGAAAGCCTTGCAAGCCATACAACAGCGCGTTGGGAGAGTTCTTCCGTTGCAGTTGGGAAGTTCAAAAGGAGGAGGCCATGAAAACAGTGGGCACAGCGCAACAACCGGTGAAGGTCCACTACCTCACCGAACAAACATCCCACCACCCACCGGTATCGGCCTTCGTCTACGACTGCCCCGAAAAAGGCGTTTCAGCAGTAGGCTATGACCAGCTCTCCGCCAAATTCACCGGGACCTCTGTCAAAGTCACACCTGGAGCTCACAACCAAGGAATCTTCATCACTCTCCGCCAGCGCGACAACGAAGAGTACCGCCTCACCCACCCGGCCGCTTTCCTCGGTGGTTTCCTCCGCGGAAACCTCTACATCACCGTCGCAGATACATGCTTTGTAACATGCGAGAAAACAGGCCTCAAAACCATTCTCCACTACCTCGAAGAAGGCTACTTCGGCAAAACCCAAAACAAAGTCGAAGGCATCGTCTACAAACCCTCATCCGTCCTCGACGACAAAGTCACCCGACTAAAAGACGTTCCCTCCAAAGAAATTATCGGACGCATCGAAGGCGTCTGGACGGAGAAAATCTGGTTCGTCCCGGGATCCGCGGATTTTAAAAAGTCGAAGGAATCCGAGCGTATCCTCCTTATGGATGTCTCGCCTCTCCTGCCTATCCCGAAGAAGTGTCCGCCGGAGGATCAGCAGCTTCCGAATGAGAGTCGGAAGTTTTGGGGTGGGGTTACGGATGCGATTGTCGCGAAACAGTATGGACAGGCGACGCAGAGGAAGACGGAGTTGGAGGAACGGCAGAGGGAGCGGGCGGCGGAGAGGGCGAAGGAAGGGAAAGAGTGGAGCCCAAGATTCTTCACAACGGTCACGGAGAAGGACGGACGGCCGCGAGTCAGTGAGGTCGGGAAGAAGGCTATGGAGGGATTGCAGGCGGGTGATTATACACTTGAGAAGCCGGCGGAGTATGGTGCTATCTGACGGATGTAAAGATGCCGAAAGAGGGAACTGTAGAAGTGGCATTGCTTTGGCGTTTGGGGAGTTGAGCACAGGACGTTGGCATCGATCAGCAGAAGAGCAGGAGTGGTTGAACATAGTACGGTCCCGCTAGTCGATCATTCACACGGCAGAGGAGCAACAATGCAGGATATGAGTGGGGGATAGAAGAGCGATGAGACATAGAGCAGACGAGAACGGCACTACAGTCGCTTAGATGTATGGATCACGATGACAGCAGCGGTTTTGTTTTGTCGACGATTCCGGATTGATTGAACGAGACACTCCGGATTGCAGGCTTTTGTCAGGAGCGTGATGGAGCATATCGCCTGGTGTGCCACCATCCATCACCTCCCCGGCACGATATTCAAGTCTTTCCTTCTGCTCTCCTGAGCAGACCGCACACTCCACACCATTGAGAGGCAAGTCGTGCAGTGCCGACGAAGCTATATCACAGAGCTAGCCACCCAACCATAACTACACAACATGACTAAATTCCAAGTCCCACTTCATCCAATCCCACTCCCTCACTCATCACAACCCCACCCTCTCTCCCGCACTCTCAATCCCCCTGACCAACCCCTCCACAGTCCCCTTATCCGTCCCTCCATTAACCACAACTCTAAAAAATCTGCCCTGCTCTCCCGGCGCAAAATCCGTCATGAAACCCCCTTCCTCCCTCAACACTTTCGTAATTCGCTCCGTGATGGCACTGTTCCTCCCAGCATCCGACGTTTTCGCGTAGTAGAAGCAAACTTGTAAACACGCCGGTGGGTCCGAGGAGACAAGTGTGAATTTGGGATTAGAAGCGATGAGAGAGGTGAGGTAAGTAGCGATGGAAAAGGCATGGTCGATCGCCTTTTCAAATCCGGAAGAACCGTGATACAGCCATGTGAGAGCGAGTTTAAGACTGTCTCCTCGCCGGCCGCATTGGGGCGTTAAATCGGCGAGGTCGTAGAACTGGTCGAGGGAGCCGGGAATGCCGTCCCATTCCTGTTCTTCCTTCTCAGCGTGGCGATGGCCATTGCTCATCTCTTCAGGTGGATCGGCGGAGTGGAATAAGTAGCCAGCGGGGAGGGTCATGCCCTGGTGTAGACGTCTCATGTCGGAGACGAGGAGGAAGGAGCAGGTTAGTGGGACTTGAAGCATTTTGTGCGCACAGATGGAGATCGAGTCTGCGCGTGAGGAACCCTGGAGTTTATGCCGTTGAGCGTCACTGAAAATTACAGAGCCGCCCCAGGAGCCATCGACGTGCAGCCATAGTCCTTCTTTCTGGCAGACGTCTGCAATGGCGTCCAGGGGGTCGAAGGATCCGAGGACTGTCGTTCCTGCTGTAGCGTTGACGTAGAACGGCGTCTCGCCCGCTTGTCGTGAGGCCGCAATCGCTGAGATGAGAGCCTTGGGATCCATCTCTCCGGAGGAGTCGACAGCGACGGACCTGACAGCCCGCGACCCGAAGCCGAACATCTGCGCCGCCTTTTCGACGCTGTAATGCCCGTGCTCACTCGTGAACAACACGAATTTTCGCCCTCCATTCCCTTCCGTTTTCGTTTCCGGGAAGAGAACATTCCTCGCGGTCACCATTGAAGTTGCATTTGCGGCTGAACCACCTGGTTGCGACACACCTCCGGCATACGGTCCCACGAAACCGAAGAGCGTGGCGAGACTCCGACACGTGAGTTTTTCGATGAGCGTGAGTGCTGGGCTGACTTGGTAGACGTGGAGATTTGTGTTTAGCGTTGATATGAGGAGGTCGGCGGCTAGACCGATGGGAGTGGGAGTGCTGTATAGTTTGTCGAGGAAGCCGGTGTCCCAGGTGTTGGTGCTGTTGGATAGGATCGTCTGGACTATCGATAGGAAGCCGTCTTTGCCAAGGCCATCTTGTGGCAAGTTTGAGGGGAGAAGTTGTTTGAGGTTTTGAGGAGGGAGGGAGTTGGAGAGGGGTGGTTTGGAGTCATTCGGTCTAGGGTCGATGCCGTGGACTTTTTGGGGAGTGTCTGTGTCGGCGGATTGGATGAATGGTTTCATGAGATTTTGGACGGCAGTGAGGAGCTGGAGAAGTCGTTAGTTGGGATGATTTGGACTGAGTTTCGGCGATTGTCTACTTCGTCTGTTTCGTCTGCTCGATTCAATGGTTTCGTTCCATTCGTTGATAGTATTGGTTTGCCACTTCCGTTAGTGGTCATTGTGAGTAAGGAGAGCGGTTCAAGGGCGATGTATCAGGAAACGCTGTCAATATTGAGATCGAAGTTGGACTAGGCTGGAAGGAAAGAAGAAAGACAGTAGAAGGGAACATAGGTATATATACTCTGTGTTACTGAGATCAATGTAACTGTATCTGAAAATTTACGAGGTGAATCCAAGATCCGGACCGAATCGTGCCGAGTCGGATCTGGGGAAGAGAAAGACATGTTGTGGCGACCGTTGACTCGATTTGGCAAGTTGGTCTTTAGGCAATCCGAGATGCGGTTGCGGTTCGATCAGACATCTGTGGGTCGTGGTCGAGGTGACAGGGCAGTCAAAATTTGGTGGCACCGACAAGGCCTCGTTGCCGGGGTACATGTTCGATGGCCCTCATAATCTCGTCACGACACGACTAGATCTTAACACATAGAAGATGATGCATTCGTCTATCGACAATGGCGCTGAAACGCGGGACTCATACAGCCAAATTCGTAGTCCGTTCCTCCCTGACTGCCTCGACTCTTCTCTCACGAACTGCCAGATACCGGCCTCGTCCGGTTCGCCCCAGTGGCTTTTGACTTGACCTCCGTCTTGCATTCCGCATTCCTCGCCATCGTCCTCCCTCGGCCAGCTTCCTCTTTCTCCCTCTTCGCCTTTGCCTGCGCATGTCTCTCCCTCGCCATCTGCAGCGGCGTCTTGCTCTCCTTTGCATCGATTTCGGAGAATGCCTGGAACCCATCGTTGCTCGCCTTCAACCTGCTCTGCCTCACCCAGTCCGGTCGTTTCCGTTTATACATGTCCATTTTCCAGTTCTTCCATACTGCTCTTCCACACGGGCTATCCCTCAACATCGCCTCGTTTTCAGCTAGCTCTTCTGCGATGCGTTCTCTGATGAACGCTAGACCGTGGGTTCCTTCCCAGATGCAATCCACCACGTGAGAGGCGGACTTATCCAGAGCCATCTCGCCGAAGTTTCCGTAGAAGCGCTGGATGAGTTTGCGGCGTTGAATCATCGAAGCGTTTTTCGTGGTGAAGGCATGTTGCAGTGTGCGGGTCACGACGTGGTCAGACGCCATGCTGAGGAGAGTTGCGGCTTCGAGTGTGGTCATCGAGTCGAGGATGAGAGCTGATAGGGAGCCTGGTACGACGAGCATGGACTGAGCGAGGATGTTAAAGTGGACCTTGTTGGGTCCAGATGGCCGCGCGAAAAAGGCGTCATCTCCGTTGGCATGTGCATTGACTTTGTTAATGTCGCGGACTGTGTCCGGTTTCTGCACTTCCAATTTGAGGAGCTGTTCGACGTCGAATTGATCGTCCTTTTGGAAGGTCTGCTCGAAGACTGCTGCGATTGCTTGTGTGTCGATGTCCCGGACTGTGCATCTCTCGATCAACGTCTTGGTCAGACTTGTCCATTGTCTTTCCAGCAGAGTGGGTATGATTGGAAGCAAGATCTCGTGAGCTTCTAGCAGATCATCGTATCCGAGTCGTCCGAGGATGCGGCACACCACGTATGTCGCAGTCTCATTCTTCGCATGAGAGGCTAATCTCTCCTTGAAGAATTGGTTGTACAGGCTCTTGAATAGTTTCGCCGGTGCGTTTTCAATGATCCTCTCCACCAAATGTGCTCCTACAGGATCGTACACCAGACCACTAATGAAGCCAGCACTCTCGCAGTCGGACGTGAAGGGGTCGTCGGGTAGTAGGGTTCGGATGATCGATTTGCTGTCTTTCGCTCGCTGCTTGCCGTAGTGGGTGAGCTCTAGGGTGAGGAGAAGTTGGAGAGTCGGATTCGCGGATGGGTGGGTAGCCAAAGCTCGGAGCTTGTCCGTGTCGAGGCCAGCAACACTGTCGTGGATGAGCTTCTCCAACGCTGTCGAGAACGCTTTCGGCACAGGTCGCTTGTTGTCGGTAGCTTGTTCGGTCGATTTTGTAGTTCCAGCGATTGGTGCACCTTCCCTCCGCTTGCTGTGAAGGATGCTTTTCGCGGAATCGTTCGTCGCGGGCGATCCCGACAGTACTAACAAGAGGACTCGGAGAGCGTGTGAGGCATATTTGTCAGTCAAGAGGAAGCCCAGATTCCCTTCTAGCTCGGCCAGAGTGTGAAGGAACAAATTCTCCAATGAAACGTAGACATCATTGACATCAGTCTCTTTGATGTCCTTCTTCTTCGTGGTGAGCTCTTCGCTGACGAGTGGAGCGGCGTAGGTGAATAGCGTTTCGCAACAATGCGAGGCAAAGCGGTGCGAGAGCATGTGAATGAAGCTGTCATAAAAAGTTAGTATGACGTCGCGATGATTGCCACCAGTATTCCAAACACTGCACGTACTTTCCGCTGAATTTTTGAAACAGATTCTTGAGTTGAGAAGCGTTGGACACGCGAATCAATCTCTCCATCAATCGTGAGCAGGATTGACTGTGGGCGATCTTGAGTTCTTTGCCATCAGCTTCGCGGTAGACACTCTCCAGGAAAAGTTTCCGTTCATCAGGGTCCGAGAATTGATCCAGCTCCAACATTTCATCCGCACGTTTGAAGTACTCCTGTTCGTCGTCGTCGAGCATGCCGAAGAAGACTCGCTCCTCGGCGGGCGGGTATGCGGCGTCCATGTTTTCGTCGTGGTCAATCCCGTTCAGAGGCATGAACTCGGGCTCGGCTTCCTTTATACGTTTTGAGCTGGCATCCGGGTGGGTCGCATCTTCGAGGACATCTCCATGTTTGCGCTTCATGCGCCTTCCACGCTTGAGGCCCTCTTTGGGCATCGTGGGCGGTGGAAGTTATGCGAGATGAGATGGCGACCAGGATCCCGAGCACACCGAAGGACGTGTGACGGCAAGAGAGGACGACAGGTGGGGCAAAAGGTACAGGCCGTAGCTCGTGTAGCTCGCTGCAGAGTGGTATTGTATGAGTGTGCGTGTGATTTTTCCGGTGTGATGTCGGGTATGTTGGTGTATCAGGGACAAGAAGTGAGATGGGATCTTGGGGGCAGAGGAAGTCGACGCGGTCGCACGGAGCACGACCTCTCTCTTGCGCAGACGTGACAGGGAAGAGCAGAAATCGGTGCAGGCGATGGGACGTCAGAGATGTCGAGAAAGTTGTTAGCGCCATCTGCGGATCGATCGGTGGAAGACAAACTCTATCTAGGCAGATTCGGACGGGATCCCCGCCAGGAGACTGCATGACTTCACCCCTTCATCGGAGCTGATCTATCTGACCGGCTTGGCGAGATCAGATCTCCGGTTCTTGTATTTGATCTTGTATCCGGAATATACTCCTTACTTGCTTACCTACCTACCCTCCTCCTGCTCCCCTTCTTCAACAACACACTCACTTCATTACCCTCGAATCCGCATATCCTACGCGACGGCATGACGTCTCGCCGCAATGCAACGTTGGCACAACCGCGGATCATGCATGCTATGCACGATACATCAATTCGATGTCTCCGCATGCCACAGTCCTCCTCATGCACGATATCGTGACAGGGTAGCTCATCCTCCTCCTCATCGTTCCGGCATTGTGCGCGAACCCACATTCTGCACCCTGCTCGTATCTCGGCACCGCTTCGCCTGGAAGTGACAAGCATGACACGATCTCAACGTCCCATCTGCCACCACAGGATACAGCACAACAAACAACCCATCTCATCACAACATACACGGCCTTCCTACCGAGACATGCCGTGCCTCAGTAATCAATCTCACACAACCTCCAAACACAGCAAACCGCCATCTGCAAGGGCCACGATTACACCACGATCTAGACTTGGCGTAGACTCTCGCTCCAGATCTGACACACCACGCGAGCAAGCGGAGAACGACCTCGCGTATCGGACAGGTTGCACAGAGATGCAACGCCTTTTTCTGCCTTCCCACGATCTCGGAAGGCTTGTCGGTGTGAGATGGCATGGTAACACGATCGGAGTCCACTTTTTCTTTATCGCTGGTCACACAAGATGGGAACCCCGCTTCTGTGACGAGGTGGATGAGATGAGGACAGGGGTACGAAACGCACTGCCCTGCAGGTGAGCTGTCGTTGTCTCCGGCACCGCAAGCGGAGAGATGTGCCGCGCCATTATCGACTCGTCTAATCGTGCAGGTTCCCGCTGGACGCCAATGTTCGAAGCACGAGGTGTCAGATCTAGAATGGTCGACTCCGGTGTTGTCCCGGCCTTGGCTTTGGGCTTCCATGTATACTGCACCTTGCCCTTGCTCGACTGCACTGCTCGACGTCCCGCACCATGCGATTCGAATCCCCACAGCAGCACCGAAGAAGAAGTCTCACTCTGGCCGCCCGATACGGGTATTGCATTCATCTTGCATCCATCTGGCATCCATCTACGCCTTCAGATCGACCTGACTCCACCTCCCGGGCTGTGACAGCTCCACGTACGTATGCTGAGAATTCGGGAAGTAGGTGTCGATGTGAGCGCGCGTCGTTAGCATGCGTAGCTTGGCTTACTGACACACCGTACTGCATGACTTTATGTCTGTCATTCAGAAATGTCGGCTCGACTACGATGGAGACGCAACATCGTCTCGCAGCTTCGCGCAGGTGCCCGGCAAGCGGCGTATTTACCGATAGGTCTATGTCGACGATCTGTCTTGAGCTGGCTGACAGCAATTCACGACCGCCCTGTACGGCTCTGCATCGTCGCATAGCCACGGCTCGATTCATGACACTCGCTTTTGCGCCGGAGATGCCAAGCCCACGGCAAGACGAACGTGAGGACCTAAATGGCTTGATGACTGATTAGCGCAGCGGATGAGCAGGCGTCCTTTTCTACGGACCACATCACTAGAACGCATCGGAATGGTCACCTCTCAGCCATGTCTCGAGATCAAACTGCCAAGTGTAGGCAGGCATCCGGCCGAGACTAATACAATGAGTATGCTACCACTCTGTGGATGGTGAACCCTCCGATGCGTCCAAGTGCTGTACCGCTTGGCCATCAATCACCTTCGCCGCGCAGATGCTCGTCGATATCGTTGCCAAACAGCTATGATGAGAACAGCTGTTGGCCACGTCGTCATCACCTGACCGAGCGGAACGGACTTTTGTCGAAGTTCCGACGCGAGGCGTGAGCTTCCCATTATGACCGAGTCTTCCGGACGTATGTCAAGGTGTCAAGGGAGAGGATGCGGGACTCTCTGACTTCCGCCATGGGGTCCTCGGAATAGGGTGTACCATCCTCGCACTTTTCAGAGACCTCCGAACTTGGCGATGAATGTTGAAAGTCTTTTACATTTGGCTTCGCAGGTGGAGGGCATACACTCTCGCACACCGACTCTTGCTCTGGTCTTCCTTGTTTCGAATCGCCAGAGGTGGAGGCAGAGCGAGCTACTTCTCTCCTCGGACGCCGACAATCTTCCTCGAGTCTCCGGGACCTTGTCAATGGTGCAGCCTGTGTCTTGCATGCCGGAATATCGCTCAAGATCAGTGGACACTGTTGATACGTTGACAGTATCGACATCAGAGACCAACTTCAACACACTGATGAACACACCAAGCCAACTGGCAATGTGGTCCAGGTCGATATGACCTGAAGTTGAATGATAGCGTCTGTCTCCTTGCGCCGGTCTTCGTGTGCAGTATCGTATGGAACAACAGCTCGATTTGCCTCGTTGGAACGCGAGTCCAGGGTTGTCTGACTCTTGGGAAGTAAGGTCGAACGAAAGGGAATGCTTGGCATGAACACTGGAACGACCCGGATGAGAGATGAGCCGCTACGCAAGTGAGCTACTTTGACTTCCCGGGTCTGGAACTCGGCTTCATGTCCATCAGCTTGCCTTGAAGATACAACTGCCGGGTAATTATGCCGCTCGTTTTTGATCAGCTGGTGGAGCGGCATCTGAGGGTTGCCGACAGCGACAAGGAACAGGCCAACAGCACAACGTTCAAGGTCGGTGAGCTGAATTATTACAGAACATCATTCGAGCCTGGAAATCGTGTCCAGATTCGAACGAAATCGACTTCGCTTCGAATCTCACGCAGTCATATCTTTTCACAGTCCGGCATGGATTACCCCTAAGAAGTCACCGACTGAAACCGCTGCTCCAAGCATTGGTAGAGAGTACGAGGGTACGCGAAGGCGAACGTCCGCATTCGCGAAGCGAGGCTCTATCATACCTCCTGAGACAATTCTGCAGCAATCTTTTGCAAGCCCGAGCAGACATTGATAGACAAAAGTCTGCTGGCCTCGCTGATTATCCCGGAAGGGGGGGATTACGCACCTTGAATCGCCCTGATCTTCGCGCGTCCGCAGCAGAGTCTAGACTTCAAACGACATCGTGCATTGTCTAGCACTCACTGACGACGCAGTGCTTACGTTGGCACCAATTCTCGTCCGTTTAAGTAGGATATTGCCTGCCGCTGGTACGTTGCTGCCACTGACTGCCGATAGCTTCGTGCTCTCCAGGCAATTGCCAACGCGCAATCCTTGAGCGCAACGCCACGCATTCCCCGATTCTCTCGAGGACGGAGAGAGATATGAAGACAGCTGGCCACTGGCCAAAAATTCTTTCTCCTTCCCTCCAACAGCTGCTACACCCACGTTCTACTGTTCAACATTCACGCATCAAACGAAATCACCACTTTCCGTCAACACCAACCAACATGAAGATCTTTGCTTTCGCCACTCTCATTGCTGCCGCCTTCACCGGTCGGGCCGCAGTACGTCCTGACCTCCTCCGTCCTCGTCACCCCATGCCAATCTGCTAACATGCAACCTCCTCCATGAACCCCGCTGTCTCCTGCAACGCGGCAAACGATTGCGTGATGAACGAGGCTTCAACTGCGATGCTGAGAACTCCAGCAACCCCAAGTTTTGGTACGATGTAGCCTGGTATTACGATCTCCGCACTCTTCCTCGATGCGTTGCATGCACTAACGTCGTTTGTATTTAGCACTGGTGTCAATGGCCAGTATTGGTACCAACGGCATTAACAGAGCCGTTCAGCTCGCATCCTCCAGCATCACGAGTTCCCGGAACCAATGATGGCGACTGCACAATCGACTTGTTGGGAACTTGCGAACGGATGGAGAGGTTTTGGTACTCAGTGGAAGTGAAGGAGAGACATTGGTCCTGGATTGAGGTCCTGTTAAGGGATCGGCCTTGAACCTGTGGTGTTTGATCTCACCTCGGCTCCGTCTCTCCTCTTCGTGATGTGTGCTCTTTGCAAGGCAGAAAACAATCATGCCCATCCTCCCCTCAAAATGCTCTTCGCACGGATACTGAGAGGACACGTTCCATTGCGGTGGATTACACAAATTGCAGCCAACTAAAGACAAAGGGAAAACGATCGTCGGCCGAAGAAACACGCAGACTTGGGCGTCTGCGTGAACTTCATGCCTGCAAGGCAATTCCAAAGCACCCAGAGTGGTCGATATGAAACGTCATTAATGAGGTGTCATTAATAAATTCTTAATATGACGGGCTCTTGATGAAATATGACGGGGTTACTAATGATATGAGAAGTTATTAATAAGGGTAAAGATAGTGGACATAGTAATATAGTCGGTAAAATCGTCGGTAACTATCCCCATTAGGAAGGA
>JYJE01000972.1:20937-64109 GCA_000983655.1 Zymoseptoria brevis
GGTAATATCGATAGTGCGCATAAAGGTGCCAAGCCGTTATATATGAGGATTTATCAATGAATTATGACGACCCCTCGCTACTGATGATATGATATATGACGACCTATTTACTAATGAGCCGTCATATCGACCACTCTGAAAGCACCACGTTGGCCACCACGCATTGCCCGTGACAAAACTCGCCGAGTCGTCACTGCGGCTTTAGCACTGAGCATACCCAGCCCTCGCAATTCTGATGGCTGGATTTGGGTCTTCAGCCCAGCGATCGGGGGTGCACTGAGTGAAGGGTGCAGGCGTTAGCAAGAGCATACAGCATTGGAGATGGAGATGTAGCGACACCTGGCACAGCCATGTGATATAAGGCCTTCATCCCTTCGGAGTACTTACGCCATTGCCTGCTGGTGTACTAGGGGACACCACGTGGCACTTGAAATCCTAAATTGGCAAACAAACATTAGCGATTCTGATCACGGTATGAAACACTGCGGTCGATGAGAAACGCACAGGCCAGCACGGTTGCGTCCCTCTGTCTCCGTTCTCGCCTTGGCAAACTCCGTCGCCACCGTCGTAGTTGTAGCAGAACTGCGGAATTGGTCAGCAAAAGTGAAACCCGGAACCGCCAGTCGAGGATATCTACTTACCCACCACGCCATGGAGGAGGAGGCCATGGAGAGGAGCAGGATGGAGAGCTTCATCGTGTCTTGTTTGTTTGTGGAAGGTTGATTGACGGAATGTCTTTGGTGCTTCTGGCCTGAAAAAGGAAAAGGAATGTGGAATGGAGCGGCCGCAGCTCAATACTTATCCGTGAAATTACGGCGACGCCGAGCATCGACAAGGTTCTCGTTCGAGTGTGTAAGCACGAGCGCAAGACGCGAAACCGGGCATGGGTGTCTCTGAATGATCAGAAAGCATGTGGCCGGGCTCTCAACGTGCATGGCGCCGGCTCATCGGAATGAGACTTACTCTCGTCCATACAGGGATGGCGCTGAAATTCTTCCACCAATGTGAGCCTCGCGATTAAGTGCTTCGATCCGATTGCGGTGACATTAGAGAAAATTACTTCTTGCTTTGCGAGGGATAGATTTAACTGTGCGACCGACTTTGTCGCACAGATGGTTTCGATGACAGTGGGATACGCTCGATCGAACGTCGGCCACTAGATCTAATAGACGCCCAAACGCAGAGTTCCTACCTGGGCCTCTGCTTCCTCCGCGCACTCCTATCTGTTCACCTCTATCGAAGTACCGGCCAATGCATGGCGTGACTTGTCCTCGCCAACCTTGGCACCCTGGAAATTCACTACCATGGCCTCGCGGAGTCGCGATCAGTGAGCGATAGAGGCCGTCGCGAGGGATCGAGCAGCGCATAGGAGTAGACATCCCAACTTCTCAAGCTGGCTACGTTCCAGACCTGGCCGTCTCGCAATTTTTCAGCGCATTGTAGCAATGTATTTAGCGCGGAAAGCCTGACCGCATCGCATGGGTACAACAAACGCATTAGCACAAGTCTTACTTGAGCTCATTCCCGGGATTCTGCCCTCGGTGGTGCGATGATCGCTGTGATAAGTATGCATAGACAGGAATGGGTAGTAATAGCGCAGGACATTTGCCGCTATTTCGAGAGGCATGGCTGTCACGATCGCGGCGTAGAAGATGGTGGAAGATATCGAGGAGCCGACCTGCAACTCTGATGCACTGTCCGTTGCAGCAGCGTTGCTGAAAGGAACCCGACGGCTCCCGGTCCACGTGAGCTCAAGGGGTGCGTGGTCTTGCCGACAGGGTGTCGTAGCAACTCTGCCTGTGCGACAGCGCCTAATAAGGTAGCTCCAAAGAACGAAAAAGTAGTTCCATCATCACGGCAAGTGAGCTGACCGACGATGGTTGCCCAAAGATGAGCGGTGACGGTGTTCGTGTGCCAGCAAGGTCTCTCATCTTCGACCAGTCAGGTCATAGCACCCACGCGCCGAGAACATCTAGCGAAAGCTGCAAGACCACGTGGTGGGATGGGCGGGACGATCATCGCTCGCATCGATGCGCAGCCCATGTCCATGACCTGGACCAGTCGAGGTGCCGTAATCACAGCTCGATCGATCGAGCTGGCGATCGTGTTGCGGTCTCAAGTGGTGCACAGCTCAATCCCCACGATCCCGACGTGTCGAAAGTGCGAACCTTGTGCCCTCATGCGCAGATGCTTTCACAATGATGCTCGGAACATGTGGAGTAAGACAAAGCGAAAATTTCGATCCCGAACTTGATCTGACAGCCTCTCCTCGATAGAACGTGTGCCACTCTTTTGTACTGTGGCACAAAGCAGCATCCGGGCTTAGGCATACAGCGGGTTACCACATTGGAGTAGCCACCGCTCCTTGCAAGGCAATGGGTATGGCAGGGACCGGGCTGACGTCCCAAGGATGACCCCTTTTCCAGCTCTTGGTCCCTCGCCGCGAACATAAGCTGACCGAGGACAGGACATTCTGGAGGTAAAAATGAGAGATGAAAGTGCGTGCATGTTGAAGAGCGAGAAAGTCGAAGAAATCGTCGACCGATGAATCTTGAACGGTGATTGATCGATGTGTCTTCAATGGGCGGCC
This sequence comes from Zymoseptoria brevis, assembly GCA_000983655.1. Classification (NCBI taxonomy): domain Eukaryota; kingdom Fungi; phylum Ascomycota; class Dothideomycetes; order Mycosphaerellales; family Mycosphaerellaceae; genus Zymoseptoria; species Zymoseptoria brevis. The sequence goes on from JYJE01000972.1 coordinate 23,528, forward strand.
TTTGGAGTTCAACCTTGTATCCGCTCCGCAAGACCGGCAATGTCTCCAGGATGCTGCCTGCTGTGCTTCTTTGCACCACCAACATTTCCGGAGATCGCGGACGACGCTGCGACAATCCCGTCCTGATACCCTAGCCGGGCAGAAATTTATAAGCACGCTGTCCGCCGAAGGTCATCTTCTTCCTTTTGACGAAGTGTCTACAGGGAGAACAACGGGAAAGAACAATCCGGCTAACTTTTGGCGGGTAAGTCTCGTCACGTCTTGAATATCCGGACAAGCGAGCCGAAGTTGCGACACAGCGAGGCGACGAGCGATAGCTACGAGGGAAGTGAGTACTAGACCGAGCTAAAGCGAGGTCGTACGTACGATACCCGAGCGCGTAAGGCATAGGCTCGTTCAAAAGGTTAGCAAAACTATTTCGGCGCCGCAGGCTCTACTATAAAGGCTGGTTTTGGTAGGAGTAGTAGTTAGCCGGATGCTCTTGCATTTTGTTCTCCTCCTAGACACTTCGCTTTTTTGACAACGAGCCAACAACGACAGCCACTGCAAATAACACAAAAACAATCGTAACAACGCACCAAGAACATATCAATATGAAGCTCACCGCCTTCATCACCACCCTCGCCGTGGCGGTCGGTCTCATCACTCCTGTTCTCGCAGTACGACTCTCTCTTTCCCTCCTTGCCATCATTTCGTCTCCATCGCATTGCCGACGGGTTCTTGTACATCAATAGCAATGCAAATCCAACCATGATTGCAATGGCAGCGGTATTGTGTGCTCTGCGGGCGCCAGTGTCGCGTGGTACGGCGATATTTCTGCTCTCGGGGTACTGTGCTGATTTGGTGGAAATATCATGCTGGCTTTCAGGGTCGAGTTTGACACAGTCCAAAGGAGCAGATATTAAGGATCGTCGGCATCACTCTCTGACAATGAACACTGTTTGAGTCTCTTTCGCTTGTTACGTTCGTCCCAGTACAATTAGTCTTTAATGAATGTCTTCGTCTAGCTCTCGGAAAGTAGCTATGCATCGAATGTCGGCGGAAACATTTCTCTTATATACGAGCGGCAATTGCTCGTGTAGATCCGTCTCGACAGACTCTTCCTGGAGCACGCTGCGCGATGCTGCGCCATGCGCGTGTTCCCCATTGAGATCATACATAAAGGCCACTGAACCTCATCCACTTCTTCTTCCTCTTTCCAACAACGACCGACACCACACCCAACACGACAACTCCACGGCACGGCCAATCTACCGCTCCACTTCCAACACATCGACCAAGTCACCATGAAGCTCACCGCTCTCACGGCCATCTCATCGCTCTCTTCACGCCCATGATCGCGGTTCGCATCCACGGAATTCTCACTTCGCCTCGACATGCCTAACGCGGCCTTTCCGCATTAACTGGCATGCAATAGCGTGGCCGATTGCGATTCCCTACAAGAATGCCTGTGCTCCGTACTCTACACTCTGGTACGGGAACACTTCTCTGCTCCTTTGCGACACGCTGTGTATGCTAAATGTTTGACCGCGCACAGCGATTCCGACAGCATCTGCAAATGCGATGGGCCATATTAGGCGGAAAGCTGTACTCAGCTCCCTTGAGGGCCACTGTGAGGGAAGCAAAGCGAACGTTCACTGCGGGGGAGGTATTTGCGATGGGAAATGGACGAGGAGGGGGAGGGCGCTGTTTGGGAGGATGGGTATGCTCGCGGCGACGTCGGTCGAGATTCTGCAGTCCGAATAAACGGATTCTGAGGCCTTCTGCATCACTCACTAGCGACCATCACTGTTTGAATCAAGTCGCCTCCATGGTCAAGAATCCGATTCTCTCAATGTCGCTCATGATTCCCAAGGATGTCCGTTCTGTGAATCAGCATGCTGTACGTGGACTTTGCGCTTACCAGCGTTTCCAGACATGTCTGTACAATTACATGAAACAGACTCTGGTATCTCGTGCTTTGCATCGTTCGAGGTCGACGCCATGCGGTGCAGATCATGCTAACCTCTCGTGGCCGCCAAAACGTTTCCTCTCTCCATCTACCTCCTCGGCATACCCCTTCCTCTACCTCTCATAGCCCTCTGCGCAGCGCCCGGTGGCAGTCCTCTCGCGGGCGCCGCGGGCTGTTGCGACTCCTGGTTCTTGATCGTCTCGTCCACGCTCAAAATCAAACAACTCGCCTCCACCGCCGCCTGGATCGCATTCGTCTTAACCAACGCCGGCTCCCATACGAATGCCTCCAGGTTGTCCCGGATTCCCTCGTTTTGAAAGTCCACACCCGCCCACACGTTTCCCTTGCGGTGTTCCACCCGAAGACGGTTGAGGATGTCTGTCGCGTCGAAACCTGCGTTGTCGCACAGTTGGCGAGGGATGACTTCAAGCGCTTTTGCGAAGGACTTGATGATGGCTTGTTGGCGGTGAGGAACGTTCTTGTCGGCGAACTGGTGCAGGTAGGCAGAGACCTCCATTTCGCAGGCGCCGCCGCCTGCCACGATGGTTTGGTTCTTGATGGCGCGCTTGACGATCATGATGGCGTCGTGCAGAGAGCGCTCCACTTCGGCAATGAATTGCTCTGCACCGCCACGGAGGACGAGTGTGCATGTCTTCGCACCTGGGCAGCCCTCGAAAAAGTTGAAGCGCTCTCCACCGATTTGGCGCTCCTCGAAGCGGGCGCAGGTACCGAGATGTTGGGATTGGATGTCGGAGCAGGTGGATTGGACGGTTGCTCCGGTGGCTTGGCAGACACGCTCGAGGTCGTCTGAGGCGACACGGCCTGCGCAGAAGACATCGCGGTCGGCGAAGTATTGGGTTGCAAGATCGCCGATGGGAAGTTTGGAGAGAATGACTTGTGCGCCAGACTTGTAGAGAGCTTCCATCTTGTCGTAGATGATGCGCCATTCAGCGTCGACGATGGCTTGGTATTCTGAGACCTGCTCGACGCGGACTTCGGCATTGTCTTTCTCGGACTTGAGCTCGAGTTCGACGTTGAGGCAGACGATTTTGGGGTCGACGAAAGATTTGGGTTGTTGTTCGAATCCGGCGTAGGAGAACGTCTTCTTGAAGGCCACTCCGTTGACGAAGAGAGAGTCTTGGAGAGCTCCACCAGTGATCTTCTTGATTCCGATGAGTTTCTCGTTGAGATCGTCCTGGTCGAGTGATAGTACGGCATCGCAGACCACTGAACGTTGTGTTAGCTGGAGTATCCTGACATCTCCTCAAAGGTATATACTCACTCTTGGTGAAGAAGTCAGCATTACGGTGAATGAGCTTGCTGCTCATCGCCGTTGCCGCCAACTTCAGTAGAGTTTCCCTCTGATTGCCCTCGCTTGTGCTGACTGCAATCTCCTTGATCTTGTTCACCGCCATCATACCCGCTCTTCGCAGCCCCTTGATAATGACCTGACTGCTCACACCCTGCTCCACGTGCTCCTTGACCTCTTTCAACACCTCTCCCGCCAATACCACCACTGATGTCGTTCCATCTCCTACTTCAGCATCTTGCGAGCGAGCAATGTCTGTGAGGATTCGTGCGGCCGGGTGAACAATGTCGAGGAGTTTCATCACTGTTGCGCCGTCGTTGGTGATGGTTTGCTTGCCATTTTCGTCGACTAGTAGCAAGTCTCCTCCGTATGGGCCTAATGTGCTCTTGATGGTGGTCTGAACGGCTAAACAGGCGTTGATGTTGGAGATGATCTGTCCTCGGCCCTGCGATTGGTCGGTTCCTGGTGAATTGGTCAGTGAGATTCTTGCCAATGAAGCGTCCACAATTCTGCCTTACCCTCTTTCAGGACGATGATGGTCGGGGTTTGCCCTCCGAAGGACATGTCGGCGGTAGGTGGGTCGTGTCGAGTCGGTGTAAACTGTGTCTTTCTGTGGTATAGTGCGTAATTCTGGAGTGATGGCGGACTTGATCTGTCGTCGTGAGTGTTTGCTGGTTGGATGTTGAAGGTCGACGTTGGAAGTCCACGCGAGGCATCTTCAAAAAATCGCGTTTCCAATTGAGCCAATGACGGAAGCTCTCCGCGGCGGAGTGGAGTCCGTTCGAAGCGACCTCTCCTCCTCCTCCTCCCTTCCACCGTCTTCTTCCTTTCTACCTCACTCTTCCGAACTCAACCATTACCTTACGTTGCCATTGGCTTTGAATCCAAAATGGAGAATACGCGTATGCCTGCCACGACGCTTTGGGACCACAGTCCCAATCGGCTCCTCGAGCTCTACGTCTACGGGCCACAGCACCACAGCAGCGATCCAGCGGGTCCTGTTTCCCTCGTTACACTTGTGCTCGGAAACCAATGCAATCTAGACTTGGAGTCCACGTCGTCTGCTCGTCTGACTGCAGCACAGAGGCGCTGACCTGCATATCCTTATAGCCAATCACGCAGTACCACACTCAGCCACGCTGGCGGCCTCGCATGCTATTAGTTGACCATGTTCTTCGTTCAAGCAAGAGACTCGCCATACTCCAGACATCGTGAACACGCACCCGTTATTGCCTGCGATGAACTCAGTATTGGCCGACGATGTGCGCATCGTGGAATACGGTAATGCTCGAGCAACCAAGCGCATCGCATGTATGTCACACTCACGTCCATGAGTAGGCAACGGACACGGGAATCGCAAAACAACCTCCCTCCCAGATCTATGTTGTCAGCAGGATCAACCGGGCGTCCGCGTCATGTACGTCTTGCAATGCTCAACCAGTGCCCATATCTGACCACCGCTTGAGATTCATGAACATCACATCCAACTTTGCACCGCTGCCGCCAAATCTAGAAGCAACAATGCAGACCAAATTCTGTATTCCTCCATGGTTCTGGGCTGAGAGGAATCGTGTATCAAGTGGATTTTACTATGCAAGCACCACCCCATCTCCAACTCCCGACAAACCACCCCACCACGTCACCCTCTTCCGCTTCCTAATCAAGTTCTGGTCCGCTCCCCAGACAGCTCGACTATCCGGCGCCGAAGCCGGTTACCATTGGCAGAATCTCAGCTTTGCCACTTGCTGGTCCGCCCCAGCGCAAGCCACGCTCATTCGCTTCGACCTCCCTACATCCGTTGAGGAATCCATTTACAAAACTCTCCTCTCCCTCCCATCCAATGCCTTCTCTTCCCATCCATACGCCACACACGCCTTACTCCTCGACGTGATCACCACGCTGTACAACTCCGCAGTCTGGCAGTTCCGCAACGTCGTCCGCCACCATGAACTTCAACGGCCCACCCTCGAACGGCCCATGGCGGATTACACAAAGCTCCATGATCTCGCGCGGCACATCACCCACTCAATCGAGATCTGCGCTACCGCAATGGGAGTTGTGGACAGCATGCTCTCAGATCTCCGCTCGCTGCCCAACCCTTTCTCAAACAATACACCAGCGAATGCACATTCTCAAGCCTTGGCCGATATCCTTCGCCAACGCTCCCTTCTGTGCGGTTTCCACCTTCGCTCCCAAGCGACAGAAGCCCGACTGAGGAATGAAATCGCCTTGGTCTTCCACATCGCAGCGCAGCACGAGAGTGCGCTGACCCAGCGAATCGCGCAAGCCGCAAAGGGAGATTCCAGGGCGATGAAGACAATCAGTGTCCTTGGGCTGGTCTTCCTACCTGGGACGTTCGTTGGTGTGAGTAGCCGCAACCTAGTCTTCCTCAACCTGTCCAGAAGCGAAGGACCGGATACTGATGACAGACAGTCCCTCTTCTCGATGTCCTTCTTCAGCTTCAATCCTTCCAACTCCTCCTCCGACCTACAGTCCGCAGGGGGACCGACCTGGCGCATCTCCGACCGTTTCTGGATCTACTGGGTCGTCACACTGCCCATCACAGCCATCACGCTTGCGTGGTGGTTTTACTGGCAACGGAAATTGGTTCAGAGGAGCCATGGGGAGGGTAGAAATGCATTACAGAGTGGGACGGCGGAAAAGGTGTAAGTAGAGTCCAGCATCCGAACCTTGAGTTGCACTGGAGAACCGATTGAGAAGCTATCAAGCACCACAGCGAAGTCGTATCTATGGCAAATTTTGGCATGCAGGTAGGTCGAGAGTCCATCGTGGCGTGTCCCGCCTCCTGGAGACGATACCGACATTTACAAGGCAATATATCCTTGACCAATAGGCGACTCCTTGCCCAGGGAGCCTGTCGATTGAGTAGTTCTCATCGCAAGCCTCACTTTTTGTGTCGCTGAGGCTGTGTGCAAAAGTACTTCAGGGCTGTAGTTTGAGTAGGATACAAGTAAATTTCCCGATCTCTTCTCTTGTACCCAAACACTCTACACCTACTCGAGTGAAAGGGAAAATGAGCGAGAGAAGGCTTCCTCGTCTCCTAGGTAAGTCCCATCTCGAGGGTGGCAGACCAGTGCTCTTCATGGTGTGGTTAGCTTGGTTCCTGGTAGTGGTTCATCCGGTTACCAGTTGGTATGGTCTTTAGGGTTAGGGTTGTTGGTTGGTGGTGGTGAGGATTCACGTGTATACCGGTAACCAGCGGAAATAGCTCCGAACCAATAGGATTAATGGATATACTGCCGCACCTCCTTTTATCGCGTTGTTGTTGTATATCGCGTGAATTCCTTACTTTTACTATTGCCCTTATTGCCCTCATTTATTAGCCTCTTCATGCACTATTGCTATGGCCTTCTAATGGCTATTAACCTCTGGTGGATTAACCGACAAGCTTATCCTTAATCCCTCCAATGCTGGATACGACAAGCCCTTACTGCCTGACTATGTTAGCATTAATGGTGTGAGATACATGCGTTAGCTGGACTTCGCAAGCCTTAAGAGCCTCCGCAAGAGAAGGAGTGAGATATAGAAGCATAGTGAGCAGCTAGTGCATCCAGACACCGATCGGATACCGTCGTTCTTGCCTGCAAGAGGATATTATTAAGGCCTGCAACTGTTTAAGAAGCTAGTATGGACTACCAACACATAGAACAATAGCATTTGATGAGGAGCAAGAGCCGGTGGTGCAATACGAATACACGAAGAAGGGCAATATTAGCTTATTAAGAGCGGTCAAAACGCCAGAGTTTGAAGAGATATCGACCATTACAACACCAGCAGATACACCAGCAATATAAGCCTCATTTTACGACCTCCTTCCTAATCCGGTAATGGTCACCACTAGTGCTATTAGTGAGGAATGGTGAACATCTGGTTGGTGGTGGTGAGCGGCTAATTTTACCGGTAACCACACCATGAAGAGCACTGTGGCAGACAAACGTCGTCCACCGCTTTCGTTTCGACCTTATCGCAACTCCCATACCAAGCTACCTCATACAATCACGGAGCTTATGAATTCCCTCATCCCTCTCACGAGTTCTCATCTCATCAATCTTCCTCATGGTCTCCTCGCAATCCCGCCAGATCCTCTCGCGGTTCTTGAGTCCTGGGATCTCATTGGCACCGCGTTGTTTCTTCAGGGCGGTGTATAGCTTGAACCAGTTCGTCCGGAATCGTGAAAGGGAGACTGGGATGATGTGATCTTGTTCGCTCCTATGCGCCGCTGACAGAGGAGCGGAATCATTATAAGTGGCGTTGGTGGCGTCAATGATCGCAATGCGGGTCTGTGACGGAGTTGTCTCTTCCTGCGAGACGACTACGCTATTTGCGCGCCCAGCCAGATGAAGCGTGTCGTTTGCCAGCTTGCACGCGGCTTTGTCGATGACAGCTTGCGTCCAGTGGGAGTAGTGCGCGACCGGGCATTTGGAATCGGCCTCCCAGATTCAGGGGTAGTCTTGACGGAGCAGGGTATGGAAGAAGGAGATAGGGATGTGCGCGGATGCCCTGGAAGCTTCACGGACGGCGGCGATAGTAGGCGTAGGGAGCTCGCTAAGGATCTGTTGGAGGAGCTCTGCGGGAAGAAGGAGGAAAGGGTCAGTTGGTAAGCTGGACTTGGAGGGCGACGCCGGGGGGTCGTGAGATGGCCAGTCGGGAAAAGCGCTGTCTGCTGGGTCGAAGGCCTCAGAAGGCTCGATCACTGCGTCCTGCAAAAGTTTCACAAGCTCAGAATCCTTCAATGGATCCGCGATGAAAAACTCTTGTCCCTTTTCATGCTCCCAATATTGCCCATTCGACTTCTCATACCCTTTGCAACGCGGCAGCTTCTTCTCGTATTCCATCATTGCTTCGGTGTGTTCCCACCGATCGCCCATATCGTCGATCGTCTTCGGCTGCTTCTGTTGGAGCGCAGCTCGCTGGTAGACCTCTTAGCACCAGGGATGGAACGGCATACCATCGCTTGTGCCATGGCCCCAGAAGATGTCGTCTTCGAAAATCTTTTCTACGAAATGTCGGGAGGGAGACCAGCCTGGAGTAGGACCCATCTCGCGCTCGACTAGGAGCGAGTTCAAACCGCTCAGCATCCACTCTGAACTTTCTTCCCAAGGTTCATCGTCGGAAGCAGGACGCCAAGTGGAGGCTTCCGGATCTGCGGTGTCATGGTGGTCCTTGGCGTAGATCTTCCGAAGAATACACTGCGCTGTCCGGGCACATTGGGCGGCGGAAGCGCTCACTGGATTCCCGTTGTAACCGTGGTCATTGCCGCATTCGATGCCAGAAATGTGTGCTCCATCAATCTCGGCCCTGGTGTATGGGTACGTTCCAATTTGGCGGGGCTCAGACGGGAGGAATTCATCGACGTCTTGGTCGCGGTCGACAAAGGTACAACCTTCCGTACAAGCATCGGAATCCTCGCTATGTTCGCAGTATCCGAAGCCGTCGACGTCCCATGCGTGAGAGCGCGGCTCAGAACGTGTGCGCAGGCGAGCGATGCTGAAGGGCACGCCGCAGAGTACACAGCGGGTCTAGGAGGCAGATGTCAGCTTCCAAGAGAACGTGAAGATGAAGTGAGACTCACTTCGTAGTAACCCATATTGGCGAAGTGCAGTATGGTGCACGACGCCTGTGAAATTCGTAGCTGCAGATGTTCAGCGCATCAACGTTAAGGTACGCAGTGTTCGTTCGCTGCAATGCTGTGCTGAACTTCGGTTGATGATGATGAGCTGTGCGATGTCCTGATCTTTCCGGATGGAAGAAAATGAAGGAGAGAGAAAGGAATAATTTGGAAAGCGATACTTGACCTGAAGCTCAAGGCAGAAGCGCACGTGGCTCTTCCATATGCGACTGCGCTGCTTCGTCAATGTACACAGGCGATGGAAGCAGAATTTCGCTGTCGGTCATGATGTTTCAACTGCGTTGTTGTGAACGAATCAAGGTCGAGGACAAAGAGAGAAGGGACAATCTGCGCCTCGCAAACGGGCGGGAGACACCCACCTGCCTACTCCGATCCACACCGAGCCGACAGTGAGATCTGAACCGAAGAGAGACACCCTCCATTATATCCCAAGGTATAAGACTCCCTGATAATGCCACCTCACCTTGACTCATCTCCGAGACCCTGTGACTTCTCGCACATCGTTCCATACTGATTAGATCGATACCGTCTTCTTTACCCGCCTCATCCCTCATCTCATCTCGCCTAATGAATCCCCGGCTTCGTCATACTCTGCACCCTCAACACCTCCTCCACCATCTTCGGATCCATCTCCTGCACCCTTGAATCCTTCTCCATAGTCTTCACCTCCTCCTTCACCTCCTGCCCCTTACCCGCATCCAATCCCACAGCATGTGCAACACCCGCAGGTACATACGCCGTAACGCTCTCGGGCACATACGCCGCCACAGCACCCACCGCACCACCAACGCTCGCTTTCATCGTCTCCACGATCCCTCCGTTGGGCTGCTCCTCCCCAACGCCATTGACCTGGTCGTCTTTCGCCTGTCCTCCCGCGTCGGGTTTGACGACCTCACCCTCTGCTGCGGGAGCGGGGGTTGGTAGTCCGACTTCCTTTGGCGCTTGGCCGACAGTTCGGGTTTCGACGACTGCTTGTCGGGACCCTTGGCCGTCGAGAGTGGTGTTGGGTGTGTCGTTGGCCGCTTGGCCTTCGGCGTAGGTATCGTTTTGTTGGACGAATTTCGTGGCGGAGGTTCCTTGTCGGTGGGCGAGGTCGGAGGTAGAGCGGTCGGGAGATGGGTTGTGGATGGCGATTTCGGGGTGGGTGCCGTTGGGGTGGGAGGGGAGGGAGTCGGAGGTGGTGGAGGTGGGAGAGGTGGGAGAGGTGGTCGCTGCCGCTGCTGTTGTCGCTGCTGCTGTTGTCGTCGCCGCTACTGCTGTGGTTCCCTGCTGCGAAGACGCGTTGTTGATGGTGGCGGTGTTGGGCGAGGATATCGACTTGGTCTGACCATTCGCGGCCTTGGAATTGATTCCCGCGACGGAAGAGTCGATGTGATCTGCTCCTTTCTCCACCCGTCCCGGACTTAACGCTAGCGGCGTGACTCCGTGCTCCAAATGTAGTCCAGCCACGACCTTCTGCCTCTTCTGCCCACCTTCACTCCCGATAGCCATAGCCACCAGATCACCCTCGTCATCATGCATCCACTTAATGGGTCCAATAGGAAACGTCTTGAAATCTTTCTCCTTCGTCTCATCCGTCCACCTCATCGCGTTCGCAATATCCGCTTCCAAATGCGGCATGTCTCCGAACGACCAATCCAGCTTTCCACCGTACTTCTTGGGAATATTCTCAACGGGTATGAATCGGGAGAGGGTCTCGAGCATTTGCTTGTCGGGCACAATCTGGATCTTCGCGACCGTGATGGGATCGAACCAGGACTTCGCCCAATCCCAGATGACGTTGAAGAAGTTGGGAGCGCCGATGACGAAGATGCGGTCGAGAGTTTCCGGGTAATGTGCTGTCGCCAAAGCACTGGAGTCCTGGAGATGGCCGCGGAGATTCCAAAATTGACGAAGACTGACTTTGGAGATGTCGACAATGTTGCTGCTTTGACTGACTGGCGTTTCGATGTTGGGACGATTGGGAATCGCGGCGCAGAGAGGGAGGACAAAGCGACACATGTTCTCGTAGAGAGCGAACAAGCGGATCATCTTTTTCGGCGCCTTGCTCTTCTTGTCCGCCTTTTTCGTCTTCGCGTCGTCGTCCTTTTCGTACGCGGCCAATGCTTTGGTGTTGAGATTCGCGACTTCGAAGACGTAGAGAGGAATGCCACGGTTGTCTCTTCGGCCTGTCCATTGTGGGTATAATCTCCTCGTCGCCTCGTACTCTTGAATATCGATTGTCTCGTATAGATTCTCGAGGCCTGTCTCTTGTCGCCAATCTTCCGTATCCTTGAATTGTGTGAACGCGTCGTTGGGTACGAACTTCCTCGCGCGGAGGTAGCGTAGCATTGTCTCGTCATCGTGGCTCCCGGGAGTGCTGTCCTTGGACGGCGTGTAGTAGCCTTTTTGCTGGCATAGTTGCTTGAACTTCTCGAGGGCGTTGGTTTGCGAGTCGCTGAGATGTCCGACGTGTCCAGCTGGCCACTAGCAGGGAGGAGAAGTGGTTAGCGGAAGTCCTGCGTGTTCAAGGCTGCACTAATTCTAAGTTAGCACTCACTGTGTACGAATTGATGCGCTTCAGGTTGTTGTCCTTTGGTGGCTTGAGCGAGTTGCTCGTCGTCTGTCGCGATGCCGTGGGTCGGGCAGTGGTAGCCATGGTGGAGGACGAAGGTCAGTCACGAGGCGAATGGACGGAGGAGACACAGCAGGACAATGGGAATGCTTCCACTACATGTACGATGGTATAGCTGAGAAGAGGGAGAGGTGCAGGTGGGGTGATTCATCCTGCCGAAGGATCTTTATTGTACAACGGATGACGCAGTGTAGCATAATCTCCGTACGGCGGCATCTGTGCTTCTCTCGGTGCTCGGTCAGCTGCCATGCCTATGCGGCAGCGGAGCCAAGTGAATAAATAATGATGATTGTAAATGGGCGGATCGATGCGGATGCCGATTGACCGAACATCCGATGTTCGTCCATGGCTCTAGTATGATGGAAAACAACCATCATCTGTCATGAGGCTCTGCTATCCGACCCATCCGATTTCTTTGATGCCGTCATTCGCGTCAAATCTGATGGCCGAATGGGCGGACCTTGGCTTCAATACCATCAAATATTGAACCCTAAGGTAGGTACCTTACTCACTTTACACGACCTCATGCTCGCCTGCACCACGACATCATTCATATCTCCAACATAGACCAGCCTCCGCAATGGCCTCTCAATCCGCGGAAAGTGTGCCCACAGCATCACGCGACCAAGCCGGGATCCTTCGCCTCCCAGACGAACTCCTCGAAGCCATCGTATCGCATCTTGCTCCCACGGCTACCCTCGCTTTCGGCACCACCAACTCTCGCTTTAACAAAATCACTTACGAGCCGCTGGTATGGCGACGACATTGTGTGCAGACATGGAAACATTGGGAATCGAAACACGAGCTGGAGGAGAAGCTGGATCAGCCTCCCGTGCAGACCAAGTGGCGGATCTTATACAACGAACGGAAGAAGATTGATAGAGAAGCATTGGAGCTGTTCGATCAGCTCCTCCTCACAACTCAATATCGATATGAACGGATGGAAAAGGTGGCGAAACATGGCTATGATGTGAAGGATCTCCTCTTGCGACTTCGAGACCATACTCCGGAAGATGCAGAGGACTATCTCGCAAGGACATTCCACGCAGACGCCATCCTCGGACAGATCCACCGTCTGCGAGGAATCGACAAATGGCAGCGACTTCACAACCACCGAATGGTCAAGTTGGAGGAGGTCCTTGGAGCATACGATGAATTCGTCCTCGCGGGAGCACAAGGTGACATTCAAGACATCGACCGCGAGTTCAACCGTATCGCTCAATGCATCTCCACCCACGTCCCCGATTTCTACGAACTCAGCCCTCGCCGTCGAGCTGTTGAGATCGCTCAATACCTTCGCTCCGCTGGCCTGGTTGGCAACAATAATCAAGACGAATACCATGCCCTACGCAACAACTTCATCTCACTCGCTCTGTTCGAAGAACCGCACTCCTCCCTGCCTCTCCAATCCGTAGCAATCTACTGCGCAGTCTCCCGTCGACTCGGTCTCAACGCCAAACTTTCCAACTACCCACAACACGTCCACGCCGTCGTCACTGCTCCGCCCGGCATCACCCTTGACGGCCGCCCTACCCGCGCCAGATCCACATCTTCATCCTCCACTGACGACGAATCCGACCCCAACGCCGGCGAGACAATGCACATGGACCCCTGGCGATCCTCCACGGAAGTCGATCCTCAATATCTTCGCGCTCGCCTCCTACAAATGGGCGCACCCTCCCACCAACACATTCAACACCTCTCCCCGACCTCCACCCTCGACATCGCCCTTCGCACCTCCCGCAACATCATGACTTCCGTGCAATCCTTCCGCGAACGCCATCGCTCGCACGCCAACGCTTCGACCTCCCACCACTATCCTGATATCGAAGCAGCATGGTATGCCATGTTATGGAGCATGCTCATCCTCGGCGACCACAATCCACGGTCCAGTCTACATCGAAGAAGGCAATGTCTCCCCTACCTGATAGAGCACTTCCAAACCCACTACCCCTGGGACCTGTCTTTGATCGAAACACTTCTCCCACCCATGTTCGCCAACGAGAACGAGGCCAATGTCCTCTCTCATCTCGTGGTCGCGCATCGCTCCACCGATCGTACGCGCAAAACTCCACAGCATCGCACCCCGAGGACAAGGGAGAGCGTGAAGTATAAGATTGGGACGTGGATGCGGCATAAGCGATTTGGTTACGAGGGCTTCGTGGTTGGATGGGATGCGACGTGTGGAGCTGAAGAGCGATGGGTGGAGCAGATGCGAGTGGACGAGTTGAGCAGGGGCAGGGAGCAAGGGTTTTATAATGTCGTGTGAGTTCATTCTTCCTGCTATTTGCCTCGTGTGGGAATATTTGCTGACTGAATGTGTGACTGATAGCGCGGACGACAAAACTATCCGCTACGTCGCCGAGGAGAACATCATCGCCCTTCCTGAGGATCTCTCATCATCGGGAACAGAATCTGCACGGCCGATGTCGAGTTCTGCGCCGGCTTCCCTTTCCGGCGTCTCCACCTCCGCGGACGAAGGCGACAACGACAGCGATAATGGTATGGACAGCGAACGCGGTCATGAAGAGGACTTGGAAGTGGCGAAGAAACCAAGTGCGAAATTGATGAGTCAGGCTGGGAGGTACTTTTGGAAGTGGGATCAGGAAGAGGGAAGGTTTATGGGTGGGTTGAAGGAGGAGTATCCTGATGATTAGAGAGAGTGGTAAGCTGGGGAGCAGGGGAGGCATCGAATGAGACTTCCATACCAGATGCGCCCTTACGACATGGTTGGATCGATGTGGCGATGTGTAGATCTTGATGAAAAGAATAATGCATCAAAGAGGTATGCTTTCACAAAACGGAAATTTCCATCAAGGTGTTGGAAGATCACCAAAACCTAGCAAAAAGATCCCCAAACCCGCATCCATCCCAGAATATCCACCGCACACCATTATTCTTAACATCAAAAACGATATTCATCATCAGCAGAGGTCGAGCAAAAAGAGCAAAACAAAATTCAACGCGAATTGAATCAAGGGTGTTCCAAAGATTGAGAATGCGGCTTGATGCAGTGAGCCAAGGATTCATCTGGTAAAAGGCAAGGTGAATGCTGATTAACCCAACTGCGCCGTCAAAGCATCGTTGAATTTTGATCGTATATATACCTCAAGAAATTACTGCCGGGGTTCGACCGACACTACGACCACTGTTGCCACTCTTCGTTCTTCTTCTACTTCTTCTACCATCGCCGCCGTCATCTGCGAGCGATGGATTCTGCTCATATTGCTTTGGTCTCAACCGCACGGCAACATGATGAATATCGTCAGTGATTCGATGACTGCCTGCTGTAGTGATTCATAGTGAGTGTCCAGAAAGAGCCAAGGGCACTTCTGCCTGCTGTTCCGGCCGATCTCTCGATTCCTTTTCAACGAATCCTTTCGAAAGGTCCATCATTAAAACCGCATAACTGTCTTCTTCTCAATTCCATCGTTCCCTCGCTCAAGGACAGATATCTCATCCAACAAGAATACACCTCCGCAGTTCAACTCAGAGATAATCACAGTTTGCAGGCTTCCTCACGACATTACGAATGAAGCTGTGCGACCACCCGCCTGGAGTCCCGCGTCGGACGACGAGCCCTGGGAAGCGAGCTCCAAATGGATGCTGACCGGCATGACGACCAAGACTGAAGAACGTGAGGTGCCAGATGAAGGAGACTGGCTTCCCTTCCGGCACGGCGTGACGGGGTTCTTGGCGGATGATTACCATTTTGACAACGGTCACGACTTTCGCACGGCCCTGCCGTTTCATCCGTGGTGTTTGGAGGTATATCTACGGGCTGCGCTCGCACAGAAGGGGATAGTAGACGTGGACGGATTAGGGGAGTGGTGGGAGCAGAGCGATAGGCTGGGCGGGCCGGACGAGGTGGAGAGATGCATGGCATTGGAGACGTGTCAGGGGCAGTGGTGGGATCATGAGAAGGAATTGGCATTCCTCATCATGGATCCGTTGAAGGACGAAGGTCTGATGAGGATATCGAAGCAGGCGGCAGAGGTGGATGATGGCTTCGATGCCTCTCACAGCGCTTTTGCGGAGCGAAAATCCCCTCCACGTACAACCGACGAGCAGCACGACCCCTTCCTTGCCCTCCCACCCGAGCTCTTGCAGCACATCCTCACCTTACTCCCCACACCCTCCATCGGCGCCGTACGAACCGCCTCACGAGCCTTCACCCACATCCCCATCTCCTTCTTCCACCACCTCCTCCGCAAAGACTTTCCCTGGATCTGGGAGGTCGACCCGGACACTTCCACCGCATTGCCAACGTACTCCAAGTGGACGCAAAAAGTAGTCGACGACGCCGCCCGCGAGCCGGAGAGCGATACTTTTGATCCGATGGACGATGGAGCTGGGTCTCAGGAGGATGGCGGCGGTACGCAAGAAGCGGAAGTGGCCGCTGCTGTTGAGCCTGCTGAGAGGAACGAGGGATATAACATCCCGCCCGTTCTGCCGCGGTTCCACACGAATTGGTTCAAGCTTTACGCTGCGTTGAAGAAAGCTGGGGATTCGATTCCGGGGCTTAAGAATCGTGAACGGATTTGGAGGGATTGTGGACAGATTTTGAAGAAGATTGATGATATGAGAGTGAAGGATGGGGAGGCGGAGAAATGGGCTTGATAACAACATCTTTGAACCCGAGAGGAAGTGCGAGGTGGATGAGGGCGCATTGCGAGGCAAGCAGAGGCATACAACCTGCTTCCTGAAGAACAACATCGATGTTCCCGAGAGGCATTGCCGGCCGGACGAGGAACTGCCGTGAGTATAAGATGGGCATGAGGCAAGCAAAGGCATACGACAATATCCTGCCAGTCCGCACTTTTCTGGTCCATTTCTGATCCACAAGCAAGACTTCAACATCAACGGAACGGCTTCTCTGAAATACGATACATTGGCCAACCCTACCCTGGACATGCCCTTCTGATGCCTCCCAGCGGTGATCCGTCCGATATGCTCTCACGCTGTTGCCCTAGAAGGGTCGAAGCTGCTTTCGGCTCGGAAGGCTCGGAAGCGTCGACGTTCCATGCAATGGCGGTGAAATGCTTTTGCTGCGCCACGGGCAACAGGTCATACAAGGTGTCCCTAGTGAATAACCCAGTTACGGTATCGGGCACCCGGGTATAAAACAAGAATAGCAGCGAGCTCCCTGCAGTAATCCCTGACTGCTTCCGAACCAACGCTCGCTCGTTGACGACTTATAAGATGGCGTCGACGGGTGGTATATACTGTTTCCTCAGCACCGACGAAAGCACCAGCAAGATCAAGATCGACGACGACATCGACAACGACGACGACGACGACGACACACGCAAAACACAACACAACACAACACACCTCGCAACCACGCCACAATGCGCTCCAACCTCACCGTCTTTATAGTCCTCCTCGCGGGCTTCCTTCCCTTCGCTCTGGCAGTGGCCGGAGAAGGGAACCCCGATTTAGGAACCCTCAATCCAGATCACCCCAATTCACAAACCCACGGTCATAGCGATCATGGCCATAGCGGCCATGGCCATCCCGAGGAATCCACTCAGTGCTAGACAGACAAGGGTAAGCAAGCAGGCGTCCAAGGCACAGAGAGGAAATCTAGGTGCCAAACGTTCAAGACACCTGCTAACTCGCCTAGTAGCTGCTGCGTGGTCCGCGGCACGTCCACCCGGGGAGGGGATATTATCAAGCAGATCCACACCTAGGCGGGCTCGCGTGCCTTTGCCAGGCGGATGCGGGCAGTTGCTACGGAGCTTGTAAAGCTTAGCTGTCGGGATGGAGGAAGGTGAGAGGGTGAGTCATCGAATCACTGACGATATTCATCATGTTGCCGTGCGGTTGAGACCAAAGCAATATGAGCAGAATCCATCGCTCGAAGAAATGAGCGGGAGACATGATTCGAGCACGCGAGACTTTTACGTCTACCATCTTAGAAAGCTGGAACGCAAGAATCTACATGTGATAATCTGATGCCTCAGGCATTCAAGATCGAGAGAAAATGGCACAACCTCGTCCTTCAAATTGATCGAGATCGCAGCATCCTCTTGTCCCTCCGGAGGATTGTTCGAGTACGTCGATGACCAGCCTCGCGAAGCGGCGTCCCGAACTTCTGCGGATCTGGCGAGACAGGCGATCGAGGACAATCCAACGCTCAGTCGAATGAACGAGTAAAACATGGTCCATCCGAATTCTTCGTCATCGCAGCAATTCTGCCCACTCGGACACGCGCTTCCTTCCGCCTCGCAAGGCTCTGAAAACAGTGTCAGCGCAGCTCGTAGCGAAACCCGCTTTGGGGAGATGTTTCACTCTGGCACTTGTGGTCAAAGCATTGATTCGGGTCACAGCAGACGTCGCCGGCGAAACAGGGTGCTGTTCGAGGCGGTAAGTATTTCGACTTGGCAGGTCAGAGCGTTGGAGGCGTAGTATGCGTACAACTGTCTCCCTCGATACACAATGACACGAGATGGCGGCTTGCACCGAGAGCGGCAGTGCTGTGTCTGTTGACGAGACCCGTTCGTGTTCGAAAGAGTCGGAACAAGGATGGTGACCATGCGACTGAAGGTTCTCAAGAACTTCGCGCATGCATGACTCCTTCGCAATCAAAAGTCGTTCAAAGCTGATCTTCATGTGGTATCTACAGCTCCTACCTTTTGGTTCGCCAATACTTCAACAGTCTTAGTTATCGAGCACAGGTCGGCACGGCTGCGAAGACTCATTGCTCGAGAGTTCCGCGAAGGGGTAGTTTGGTACATGAGGATTACAAGCATCATGTCGGTGACCATCGAGGCCGTCTTTGTCACCACTGGTTGTACCTTGCCGGTCTCTCAAACCGGGATCCAACTGTTGGTTCTTCGACTTGGCGTATATGTCGAGACGTGGGATACTTGCACGTGTAAGCGAAGCGATGGCAAGTAAAGGGGAACGTCTCTGAAAGAGGTGCACGGCCTTCGGTTCCGATGGCTGCTCCTCAACGATAAGGTAAGGTAATTCCCTGTACAGCGATGGCCTTACTGTTCAGCAGATCTCTCCAGCTTGGCCCTGGCAAGATGGGACCAAATCGACTGCACAAGATGGCGCGCCTGCCCAGTCCTGTCAGCCCTGCACTGGATACGAACCACTGACGACTCCTCGATGTTGGATGCGGTATTCCGGGCAAGGAAGGGTTTTAATGAAGCGGAAACTCGCGGACAGTATGCTTGTCATCCACTTTGGCGACACGTCTGATCCAGAGTTAGCATGTGACGAAGTCTGATCAAGGAGTAGTTCTATCCTGCACAGACGGTGTTCTACGTACATGAGTAGTGCTTACGGTTAGAAACTCAATCTATGCAGTTTCCACGCAGAGATCGGGAAACTTCTCGAGAATCGAGATCATGTTGGCACAGGAATGCTTCGTGCGGCGGGTAATACTTGGTGCATTTGAATCAGAGTCTGTGCATTTCCCAGCCCTTTCCCTTATTACGAGACATGGATGTACAACTGCCTGTTTGTCCGACAGGGACAGCGAGCTATTGCGGTGTGTTCTTCGGCGGACTTGTGCTGAGAAGGCTGAGTCCTCCATACACCGAAGCCGCAGCCGGAACGCATATAGCGCTGAGTCGTTGTCGGAAAGAGGTGGACTTGTCGGTACCGGGGACCAGGGTGAAATTCCTGCTTTCCTCCTGCTTGCTGCAGCCATGCCATGGTGGTTGACTGTGGTTTGGTTCCATAGTCGGGCTTGGCTCGGGAGGGGTTGGTACAACGACCGTGAGGTGCCTGGGTGCGTGAGAAACGTGAGCAGAGGCTGGAGAAGTGTACAATTCACATTCATAATTCCTCCGGAGAAGAACACGATCCATTATCCCTATCATGTGAAGATGCCACCATCTGGATCGAGTGAGGTCCAGATCGAAAGCGGGCATCTGATAGCGGGGTATCGGTGACGTCAGATGTTTTCCCGCCACATCTAGCAAGTCCCGCAAACGGCAAACGCGAGGGACAACCGAGAATGCAAGGATTAGGCGACGTGGCATGTTGATTATTGACGATGAGCAGAAGCGAAAGAACACCGAAGTCACACAGATGAGAAGGCTAGAATGCGCAAGTGTCTTTTTGAAATTTGATTTGATGAAACTATTGACTACGCTCTGATGGGGAGCCTGTCGATATCGCTGTGTCGCTGCCGTGATGGTATAGACTGCCGTGAATCATTCGCAAAAGTGGCGTGAAGTTGAAGTAGTCTGCAGATGACTGTCAGCGAGATGCTCTCGTCAAGTGATCGATGTATGGGTATCAGAAACGTACACCCAAGGTCCCGAAGACCCTCAAGACATCCTCCGCATCCGTCACTAATCAGAAGAGGTGAACGCACGAGGTGTGTACTTAGATTCCCTGCTTGTTGGCCTCCTTGGAAGCCTCGTGCTTGGACTGCTCAGCCTTGTCGGAGGCGGCACCGAGAGCACCGGAGACACGGTCGGTGATGGAGTCGTTGCCGGGGACGTTGCCCTTGGCCTTCTCCTTGTTGGCCTCCTTGGATGCCTCGGCGGACTTGCCCTGGAGCGACTCGGACACGTAGTTGGCGGCGTTGGAGACCGAGTTGGCGATCTGACCGACGATTCCCTCCTGTGATGGTCTGTTAGATGGTGAAGCGGGATTGGTGAAGTGGGTTGAAGGTGAAGGTCAACATACGTTGGGGGCGTTGGCGTTGGGGGCAGACATCTTGATGTGTGGGTGGTGTTTGGTTGTTTGAGTTGAATGTGTGTGGTGTTTGTGCTATGTGAGATTGTGTGAGGCTGGTGATGAAGAAAGGAAGAGGGTCGACGAGGCAGCAGAGTTATAAAGCACAAACAGCCAGGTCGCAAAGCACGGACCTTGCATGAGCTAAGCGGGCGGACTGCGTCATGAGCACATCATTCACGTTGGTGAGTGCCAGAGTGGGAGCTTTTGGCAGGTGCACCCCCACCATTCATCCATCGCCGTGACGACGTGCCCCCTTTGTCTGTCACGCGCATCTTTGAGTCTGTTCTGTGGTCCATTCGTCCATTCCCAAGGAAACCGGGAACGGCCAGCATGCACGTCATTTCCACATGCCGTGCCAATCGTCAGTCGTCAGTCGTCGTGGCCGTGAACAGCTGTCCATCCTGACGCCACTTGTCTCTTGGGAGTGAGGTGAGTCCAGTGCCGCCTGCCCCTCCTACGCCACAGCTTTGTCCCACGCCTCGTCGTCACTGCTTGGGTGGGCCACATCTGTGATCTGTCCTTCCGAGGCATGATCCGACCACGCGCAGTGGCAGTGGCAGTGGCACTGTTCCTGTTCCTGAAGCCATCTCCATGCCGTCTAGCCTAG
Source organism: Zymoseptoria brevis (assembly GCA_000983655.1). Taxonomy (NCBI): domain Eukaryota; kingdom Fungi; phylum Ascomycota; class Dothideomycetes; order Mycosphaerellales; family Mycosphaerellaceae; genus Zymoseptoria; species Zymoseptoria brevis. Next base: position 44,365 of record JYJE01000972.1, read on the forward strand.
GCAGCTGGGCAATAGCCACTTGTGGTGCTTCCTCTCGAATGTTCGAGGGCATGCGGTGGATCAAGGTATTCGTGTCGTCGATCGCGGCGATGGGCCAGAACCCGTCGGACCTAAGCCACAATTCACCACCATCGCAATGCCCATTGCTGTCCCGTTCGGTTCCATGCCGGCCCACAAGCCTCAGGCATGGTGGGAGCTCTGGTGTTGGATCTTGAGAGAGGAAGGCGTGATCAACGTCCTCGGTCTCGTCTTTGAGGTAAAGCCGTAGAGTTGGTGGTCATGCTTCCGCGAGCATGGGTCGATATACGAACTTGACTGGCTAAGTTGAAAGTCGCTCATCGAGATGCCATGTTCACTCATTTCAAGAGCAGAGGTCAAGTAGGACGAGACGAAGTGAGGTCCTCTCGCCTGACTTAAGTACCCACCACCCGACTCAAGATCACCCACAAACCGGGCACAAATGGCACAAATCCTGCATCCACGACCGCATCGAGCATCACTCAGTCTTGGATCCATCAGTCCGGAGTTCAAGCCGAACCACAAATCAAGCATGGCACGGGCGTAATGTGGAGGAAGCGTTGCCCTATTTCACTCGCGCTTCGGGCGTCCTCTTGCACGGTGCCTTAATGCGTAGAAACTGCTTCGTGGGCAGATGTGGTGACGTTTGGCGTGCGAAGGCGGAATGTCTTTATATGACCAATACGCGTTGGGTACGCAGTGCTGTCTCAGCTCGAGAATCAGTAGGTTCGACTTCTGCGAGTGGCAGGAATTTCGGTTCTGCTCGACATGATATATCCTCCATCGGCCTCCCATATCGCAGCCTGTCGCTCTCGCCGGTAGCCAAAAATGTTGGACTGGCTTGACTATCGCCCTGCGACCGCCGAACGATGAGCTGTGCAATCGATGAGCTGTGCAATCGCTATGCAATCGATGACCGGCACCGCGCCGCGACCCGCCGGATCTCGTGCATCAATTCGGCCATCTGGAAGGGTTTCGTGACGATCTGTGGATAAGAAGATGGGTGTCAGCACGAGGAAACGATGCAGTAATTAGATCCCATCGTGTCGTCAGAACTTACGGCATTGACCCCCGCCTCCCTCGCAGTCAACTGCTGTTCCCCTCTCGCGTTGGCGGTGACGACGATGACCGGCACGGTGCCGTGCAATGCTTCACTGGACTCCATTGAGCGGATCAGACGAGTCGCTTCGAGGCCGTCCATAATCTAGACAAACTCGTGTAAGCAGAGAAACAACACCACGTACGCAACGAGGAGAAGACCCACCGGCATCTCAATATCCATCAACACAACATCCAACTCCTCACCAACACCATCTCCACTTGCAAACTTCGTGCGCTGAACATACTCCACCGCCTCCCTCCCATGGTTCGCCAACGCAACAACATGTCCCACCTTCGTAAGCTGCTTCGCCATAACCTTCTGATTCACCAGATTGTCCTCCACCAGCAAAACGTGGAACATCTTCCGTTCAATCTGCCCTACACCATTCCCTCCTCCTTCCCTCTTGGGACTGACCGCCCGCCGCCCACCTTTCCCTTCGTAATTACTCACCATCCGCCTCAAACTTGTACCTCTACCATCTCCCGCATCGCCCGGCCCACCGAAGGACATCTTCCCGCCCTCTGGTTTCGCGCAACGTTTCGTGCGGACGTAGAATTCGAACGCCGAACCCTTACCGTGCTCGGAGGCGACACCGATTTTGCCGCCTTGCAAACGGGCGAGTTCACGGGAGATGAAGAGACCGAGTCCGGAGCCGCCGTAGCGGACATGGGTTTTGGGCGAGGATTGCTGGAAGCGAAGGAAGATGTTACTCAGTTCTTGGGCGGGAATGCCGATGCCGGAGTCGTGGACTGCGATCATGAGGTACACGCTGTCGGAGAGCTCAGCGGGCGTCAACGCAGGACTGGCGAGAGGTGTGAATTTGTCGGGCATTGCGGCGTCGAGGTAGGTGGTACCGTTGGGAGAGTGGGTTGGTTTCGTGCGGGAAGCGGCGAGGGTGACGGTGATGTTGCGGGTGGGTTCGTTGCGGGTGAATTTGATTGCGTCGGTGACGAGATTGAGGTTGATTTGTAGGAGGCGGGAAGGGTCGAGGAGGACCCAGTAGATATCTAAATCGTAGTAGGACTGATGGATGTTGTATTGGAGGTTGATGTCGGACTCTTGAAACTCGCCGGTGAACATTCGCAGGCTTTGTTCGATGAGGTGGCTGGGTTAGACTTCGCAGGGTAAAATGATGAGGAGACCGGAGTCCAGCTTGGACAGGGTGAGGACGTCGTCGATAATGCGACGCTGGTGTAGGATGCAGGCCGTGATGACTTCGGCGTTTTCGATGTGGCTTTCGATGGATTCTCGGTCGATGGTGATGGCGCTGTTGCCAGTCTCCAGAGCGGATTCCAAACTGTCGAGAATGGACTCCGCACAGAGGGTGATGGCTGCGAGCGGATTCCGGATTACATGGCCGACCATGTCCATGAATCTCCCCTGCTGACTTTTAAGCTCAACGAGTTCTTGCATCCTTCGCTCTGAGACCTTTCCATCCATTTCTGACGAGAGATGTCTATGAGAGCGCCTTGTATCGACTTGATCGTTCCATCGGCTTTCCTTACAGCGTAGCCTGCCATCAAGATCCACGTCTCTCCTTCGATCCACTTCCCATGAAGGACGTCGTTGGCAATGAAGGGTTTCTTCATCATGGCCTCATATTGCACGGACTCCCCGGCTGTCAGCTTCTCAAACTGTGCCTCGTGAGTCTCCATCGAAGACTCGTGGATCGTGTCCACCCAACAGAATGGATGTAGATTATTCCTATCGAGGCCGAGGAGCTCGAAGTAACTGTCGTTGGCGTAAAGAATATCTCCCTCTAAACTGATCTCGTACATGGCGACAGGCACATGGTCGGCGATAGTCCGAAATCGCAACTCGTTGCTTCGTGCTTTTGGGGCGATCGAGGGCAGCCTGCTCAGCAGCTCTCTGTATGCGGCGATTCTCCTCTTCTATGACATTCAACGAACTCAGGGATGACAAGAGCTACTGGTGTAGCAAGCTGATCCACGCCTGGTACGGTTCACCGTACGCTCTTCTGATGTCGATACCCAATATCATAAACCCAGCGAAGTATCCATTATTCGACCTGCCGACGGGGATCAGGACGGCAGAATCGCAGCGATCTCCATAAGCGCGGGAGGTGGACACGCTGTGAAGATGTGGGGCGAAATTGCCATCCGAGAGGCGCAAGAGCTGCACTTCGCCACTGGTCATACCTGCTTCGAGCTTCCACTCGCGTGAGGCAAAGTCGATATCATGGGATGTGATGTCCTCGCGGGTGCATGCCCCAGATGATGACCGAGCTGTCTTGCTGGAGTAGACCACCGCCCACGGTGCATCCTGTTTATTGCTTTCAAGCCCTCGGGCGATGCCACTCCAATATTCCGCCTCACTTCTCGCATCTGCTGTTTCCTTCTCAACACGCAATAGCGAATCTTTCTGTCGTTCATAAACCACTTGCTCTGTGGTCTCTATTATTGTTGCGTAAAACATACTCTGCTCTCCGCAGAGGACGGCAACCAAAGTCCAACTGCCATAGACCTCCTCAAGATAACCAAGACGCTCGACAAAATGTAGCTCCCGGTCTGTCTGGCTTGAGCAGCCAGTCTCGTCAGCACGTGCGATGGCATCCGCGAGCGCCTGGACTTCAGGCCAGACCTCCCCCAAAGATCTGCCCATGGCCCAAGGATGCTTCTTCTCCAGAATATATCTGTAGTGCTCGTTGTAGATCATCGTCCTTTGAGGACCCCACATGATACCGACGCCCGTGGGTCTCCCATCAGGAAGTTCACCGATCTTCGCAGACGGTCGTTCCATGATGACATGGCTCCAAGACCTGTCCGTGACCAGTCGAATCCTCGGATCCAGGCGACATGGTCTGGCACAATTTTGCCAAGAGGCAGTTCGGGTCTGGTAAGATCGTGAGGCCCGAGGTCATCGACCTCGTGGCCAGGAGAACGACTGCGTTTTGTACGCTTGCGCAGGCTTTGGCCAGGCTTCAAAGATGGGCCAAGACTGTGCCATCGTTGACGGAGTGTCTCCAGAAGCCAGTCTGGATCTCGATGTTTCAGATCGTCAATGAGCTCCTCCAGACTCGGCACACGAGGAGCTGCATGGAGCATGTCGTCTAGAGGCCGGGCGCTCGTTGCACCGCCGCATCCTCGATATGATGCCGCTCGCGATAGTGCTGATCCCTTCGTGTCGTGCTGCTCAGCGATGATTGACTTGCTCTCCGGCCAGATGCTCACTACTGCGCTCAATGGGTGTGGTCTTTCTCGTTCGGGTCACGGATATGGAGTTGGGTGCGAGGAGTGGTTCCGGTTCGGCTGGCGCTGGAATTGAGTTTGACCCATTTTGCATCTCGGCATTGCACTTGCGGCGATCATCGAGGCATATGTTCATCGTCGTTCTCAACATCATCAGCAGTGGCTGCCATCTTCACGCTGGCAATGCAATGCCCCCAGACAGTCCGTCCCCCGTGCAGATAGAGATGCGTGCGACTGTCCATGGCGGAAAAGGGTTCCAGGACTGACCAACGAGCTGATCACTGGCCGAGGCTGCGAAGGCACGTCCCACGATAAAAACAGACTTCACAAGCCATCGCCGACGACAGCGCCGCAAGCGCTTGCCCGAGCTACCGCATGAAGCGGTCAAGGCTCACCCGAAGATGAATGTTCGTGTACACACGACGGAAGTTGATGACTGGTGATGAGAACTGTCGGTGTCGTGGCATCCCGGGTGGTTCGGAACCCCAGTTCTTATCTTCACATTCACGGCACATGCCCGCATCCCAACTTCCGACCCCAGCATCACGTTCTTTTTTAGACATCAATATCCTAGTCTATCAATCTTGATCGACTGTCCATCTTTGTGCCTTGCTCGTATCGAATTTGCTTTTGCCGCATGGGTTGGGGTAGACTGGCAACAATTGGTGGCTTTCGAAGCCACATTTTAAAACCCCTCACTCGAATGAGTCGGTTCAGGGGTTCTATACGGGAGCGAAGTCTTAGACGTGCACAACTGGGCGACGATCAAATGTCTTCCCCGCGACGTGGTGGTTCAATGTGGGTTAGCTCCAAAGCGAAACAGCGGAGATGCGATGCCACATGCTGTGAACTCCTCCTCATTCTCTTCCTCGGTGATGTCTCATGACAGCACTCAAAAGGTGGTTCCTCGGGACCTCGACAGCATCGGGCCATCGTGTGGCGCGCATCGATTCAGCGGTATACCTTGTCGTAAACTCAATCCAAAGACAGTGCCAACCCTGGCAACCCGGACTTCCCATGTAAACTGCCAGGCCCCGACGTTCAACCCAGCAAGTCAGACGAATAATACTCCCGTTACCTCCCAGCTGACGCTGATCTCTCGTTCTCTCTCTCTCCTCTCACGGTGCCTCAAGACCCAGCATCAACAATGCACTTCACGTCCTTCTTCGTGAGCGCCCTGGCGACCACAGCCATCGCCTCTCCAATCGTTCACGTCAAACGCGATGCAGCCAGCATCCTCTCCAGCATCTCGGCCATTAGCGCTCAGATCACCACTCTGAACAACACCCTCAACACCTTCACGCCCGGCAACCTCATCAACACCTTCACGATCCTCAAGATCCAGCAGCAAACCAAGCAGATCGAAGATGCCATCACCGCCGCCACCAACACCGCCGGCAATTCCAAAAACCTCAACGCTGACGACTCCGGCAAAATCGCCACGGCTGTGTTAGATTTCACGCCAAAGACCTATTCCCTGCTCGACAATTTGCAGTCCAAGAAGCCGGTTTTCGACAAGGCCATTTTGGGTCTGATTAGTGTGAGCTCCATGGTGAAGGACAGTCTGCAGCGCCAGAAGCAGTTGAGTGCGTCGTTCAGCTCTACGCTCGCGTCGAAGCTAGCAGAGCCGTTCAAGAGTCTTGCGCCGTTCATTTCCGCTCCGCTGGCGGACGCCTTTGACATGGCAATCAAGACGTTCTCCGCCCCGTCAGGAGGATTGTTGGGTTGAAGTCAGTGTGCCAGCGGCAAAAGATGGGAGAAGTGCAAGATGTGAGAGAGGCAAGACTTACGGAGGGTGCTTTGTGTATTTACCTGCAGCCAGTGATGTACGAGGGGTACTTCGAGAAGAGCCATGTCGAAGCATATGACTTCATTGCGTCCTGCTGCCCATTTCTAATTGCTGACCGGTCCCGGTAGCAAGTCGCACAAGTTCAGCATGTGGAGCTCGTTGATTCGCGTGATCTCCGCGAGTGTCTCGAACATTTCGGACAACGAAGATACCTCGCTGCAGTTGACTACATGTCGCTTGCCGTCTCTAGGCGAATTATGGCAAGTCCCACCTCAGCTGAAGTCGATGGTCTTTTCCCTGGCCGCCATGAGAGCCTTACCCAGCCTATTCTGGCCCCAGGTGTTCATATTTGCAATGGCGTCCTCCTACTTGTATTCAATACCCCAGATGCGATCGGCCGGACTGGCCTCCACGAGCGTCTTACCGGCGGTGTCCATGAGCGCCTTCTTGAGATCCTCATTCTGATTGAACTTGTTGTAGTTGACGTTGGCGACGACGTCCAGGGATAGCGCATCCCACATATCGTTGTTGAAGTTCTTGACCAATCTTCCCATCTGCTTGTGCTCTGCCGGGCCTTTTTCAGGTGTGCTGATGATCTTCTCCATCATCTCACTATCGTCGAACAACTCGGCCTTCAAGTACATCATGCACTGCTCCGCGGTCACGAATTGCTTGCCGTCCATCTGGAATGGTGAGTGGAACCACTGGCAAAAGAGCCCATTCTTCTGCTGTGGCTTCTAGAAGAAGACGTATTCGTCCGAGGTCGGCATTTGGCTCCGCTCGTCGTCGATACCGTCACCCTGAGTTGAAGGTGCTTTCAAAAGGTCCGGCGTACTCTTCAAAATGGTGTGCTCTCATGGTCCATGGAAGACTCGACTCATGATGACGAAGATCAGCCCTTCAAATCGCACGCGGCTCGAAGCCGCGGCAAGAACCCCGACCCCAGTTTTGCCCATGTTCTCGCCGATGAAGGCCTCGTCCAACCAAGAGCATTGATTGTGCCTCCACAACACCCCACACCCTCCAGGCACACGCTCTGATTCGCTCTAGGACATCTTCGAAGAGGGCACCAGACCTTCGAGCCATTGTTTGCTCCTCGCCGAAGGTCTTCCGTACGCTTCTCCATGGTTGGTCATGTGAGTGTACTTCCATACTTGCGACAACGGCGACACCGGCTCTACTGCGCCGAAGAAGACTTTTCATCATTTCCATTTCTGACTCCCTCTCTCCTCTCTTACATTCACTTCACCTTGAACATACTTCACTCTGCAGGCAGGCTCGCGAATCGCGTCGATCATAGCGCCAATCAACGACCGCCATAATACACCTGCGAACACCCTGCGAACCCACCAGCCGACGGACCGCATGCCACATCCTCAACGATGAAGTTCGGGCACGAATACTCGACCGCGCTCGCGAACGAGGGTTTCCCTCCAGAGTGGGTCGACAAGGCGATATCGTACAAATATCTCAAAAAATGCATCAAGAAAGTTCAGCGGGAACTAGAGGGGCTAGGCTTGGATGAGGCAACACTGCAAGCCGTGAGCGGTATCATCTCTCAACCACTCGAACCCGACGCGAATGGGAGACAAGAGAAGGAGCTGTTCTTTTCCGCAGTAAAACCACACCTGACATCGATTCCTGAGGAGTTCAGTCCGCAATTGCGTATTTTGGTTGACAGCACGGGAACGCCACTGGATGCAAGACTTGCGCCTGAGACCAGGGATTCCCTGCGTAAGCTCGCACGACACGAGCTCGTGGTTGTCAACGGTCGCAAGGATCATTCCGGTGATCGCAGACATTCGAACACGCAGGATGAGACGGGGCTGCAGCAGGAAGAGGACATCAGACCCTCGTCACCTGATGCACGATGGGTCCAAGTGCCTCTAAACTCCGCCAACGACTTCTTCGAGACACTAGAGCCGAAATTACAAGATTTGGAGAAACTTCGAGACGAGGAGACTCACAATCTCGAAGAGGCAATTCTCGACCTTGGATCGGCAGTTGAGAATGTTGTTCAGCCAGTGCGGGAAGGCTTCGAAACAAGGCGTGAAATGTCATATCGGGATCTCTACTTTTGGCGAGAGATGTTCCGACTCTACCTCGAAACGCCAATCTTCTACAACGAGACCGAGCGACGGCGAGGTGCTTTGACGTTTACCGAAGCCACTTCGAATCTTGAGAAGTTCGACCTGCAACTCCGCTCCACGGGCTTGCTGGCGAAGATGAAGACTCCGCAAGCACAACGCGCCGCCAAACAGTTTCTCGACCTGAATGTGCAAATCCTCTCCATCATGCACTTTCAAGAAATGAACGCCCGCGCGATGACGAAGATTCTCAAAAAGTTCGCGAAACAAACCCATCTCCAAGGGAAAGACTTCACCAAGGGCCTCAAGGTCAGATATCCTCTCCTGCTAAGCGCATCCAAATCCGGCGCAGGAAGTTTCGCCGATTCCATTGCGCGGGACTTGCACAGCGAGATCGGCAGCAAAGTGCTCTCCATCGTGCCGCAACTCGACGACTGGATCTGTCCCGTGTGCTACGGCATGGCATGGCGACCTGTCAATCTAGGTTGTTGCCGGTCAGTCTTCTGTATCAGCTGCATCATCCATCTGCAAGACGAAAGCATGAAGAAGTGTCCAATGTGCAATAGCGAGACAGTCCTGAGCGCGGATGGCCGGAATATTGACTTTGAAACCATGCAGTTTCTTTCCAAGTACTTTCCGATGGAGGTGAAGAAACGGCAGAAAGAGAATGAGCGAGCGAGTCTAGTACGAGAGCACGGAGAGGAGTTCGTGAGAGGGCCGGCTTGTTCTGTCATGTGAGACTGGAACAGATACTAACGACAGAGGGTTCGTCCTCGACGAGGATGAGATGGCGCTTCTTGAGATGGCTTCCTGGAGTGGGAGGCTTCCTAGTTTGATTGCTTCACGGATGAGATGATACCCACGGACTTCGCGGCACGGTGTATATAAGAGAATTTGCTTTGGTAACCACAGACTTCTCAACAGGCTACCAACAGTGTGCATGGACAAGTTGAGACTTGCTGTGAGCCTGTGACGAGATTCTGGCCTGCACATGACTGTACATCAGGATCTCGATTGCTGGGCTCAGCAGCCCCACTACCTAGCATACACAGTCGTCAAATGCTGCCGCTGCCGCCGTGGCATCAGCGATCGACTGCTGATGGTGAGTGTCAATAAGGCTTCGGCTCCGGGGCCGAGAAGATCTAGAACCTCACGGCTGAGTGCACATTGTTGCGTCGTCAAAGGAACGGTGTATCAATTCGTCAGCACGGTGTTTGTTGGAGGGATTGAGCTTCGATGCTCCGATGAGCGGCGACATGGACTTCCAGCATTGACGGTGGCCAGATCGGGCTGGGCATGGCGCGAAGAGAGACGAGGCCACCACGTGTTCGTAGGAACATTTCGTTGCCGAGCCATGATGAGAGTCCTGATCGGCTCTCGATATCAAGCCACGAAAATTAGAGTGCCAATTTTGCGTCTTGATCCGAGGCCAGAGGGCCAAAAGCAGTCTTGCCGCGAGACTATCGTATGCACTCGGGAGAAGACTTTGCTTCGTAATCTGGGATACCTCGGAGAGTCCAAGACAGCGACCATGCCTTTGGGCTCCGGGTTTTCATCACTGAATGCATGCCTCGTGGAAACGTCGTCGGCCGCAAGGCTTCGTTACACTTTTTTGCCCTGTGATGAGGAAGGTGTGGAAGTTTTCGTCACGCCAACAGCTTCTCGATCCACTTCTTGGAGGCCATCGTTCCGCGCAGTACCAGATTTCTTCCTTCTTCCATCAGCTCGCATCATTGTTCCAGTCGGCGGCCATCAGCATGACAGTCGTGCAACGTTGTTGACTGTTTCTGCTTACACGCAGACGTTGGAAAATCTCAACGGGCATCTCCAACGGGCATGTCCATCCTCAGACCCTCGGCTTTCAAACCTCACCTCATTGCACTTCACCTCATCCGGGCCGGCCAAGCCCTTGGACCCCATTATTTGAGTAGGCTATTCCGCTGCGGGCAGAAATGAGCGGTTCAACTGAGACACATACGAACCTGGACACTCGACTCTGTCAGACTGCCGGCAAAACCTCTTCTTGGCCGACCCTCCGCGAGACGCCAGTTCCAGGGGTACCGATCGATGAAGCGCCGTGCTCTCCGCCCATTGAGCGTCTGAGACATAGACCCGCAGACGCAGCACTACGTTCCACTCCCATACGCACTCCTCACACAGGACTTGCTCCCGGCTACCAGGTTCTCAACAACTTGCCACGGGCATTATCCAAATTTTCATCACAGTGCGAGGGATCTGAGACATGTGGGCGTCCAGGCGCACCGTCCTTTCGGGGCGATAGACCCTTCACGGCATAGCATTCCAACGACTCGGGACGATAATCGAACGTCTGGTGCAGCTTGAATTTGTCTCTACAACAATGCCAGTCAAAAGTTGCAAGCTGTGAACCGCAGAGCGCCAATGCAGAGCGAAGGCATTATTTATGCAGTTGTGGTCAATTGACAGGCTGACCGACGTAGCACTGCACTCTGTACAGCCAACGGCAGGTCCAGTAATGGGAAATACGTGGATCAGAACATGCTAAATGAGTTTTAGACTTTTACTCGACAAAGGCCCAGCAGTTTGGCCCCTTCCAGATTTGGAAGTCATCCTTCAGTGCCGTACCCAAAATCGGTCCTCGCGGACGTTTGTGAACGCCTTCTCGGGCCGGGCTTGTGCACTAGCGGACCGCCGTCGACGACAATGTGCTTGGGAACCACGTGTGACGACACCTCGTTCTTCTTACCACTTGCCTGCCGGTGTGCTCGCGGTCACATCACGAAACCGGAAAAGATGACATGCCATCGCAAGGAATCAGAAGGTCCATGAATCATCCACTGCTCAGCTGTTTGGCAGTGGAGTGAGCGAAGGATGCCCATCAAAGTTCCTGTCGTTCAAGCGTACGTACAGAGCTGCGATGCTTTCGAGCCCTAAGTTAATGCTGGGTATTTCAAGTTCCTACATCACGGCTAGTCTAATGCCAAGTCGTGTGGGCTTGACTATTCCATCTGGATCATCGAATTGCTCTCCACCAGGCCGCAAACCGGACAAGCTAGCGAAGGCATACTCTGCAGTGTCTAGTCCGCTCGACCAATAGTAGCTCCCCAGTCGCACTGTTCCTCGTCGACACATACCACATCCGCTTGGATATTGTATCGTAGGGCTCCTGCCGGCACCACGGCAAGCTACCACGCCTTAGTACCACAAATTGTGAGGCCGCAATTACCCTGAGATGGGTCTATTGCTTGCATTGCGGTCTCGATTGGAATCGAGATGCATCCAAAGTCAGCCACGGCAATAAGAAACGGGCTATGGCTACGCCGCGCCACTACCAGTTCTGCTTGACAATATGGGTCGATGAGGGCGATCAACGTGCCTTCGCGGAGCCCGTGAGCCCGGTTGGGAGAGTGCAATGGTCGGTGGATACCACCTTGATTTGCTGACATTGTCGCCAATCTAGAACTTAGACAGCTGGGTATATATACTCCAGCGGAAGCCGTTGCACCGTCTCACAGTCTATCACAACATCATCATCAATCTTTACCTTCACTATTGTCCTTCACTTCCAATGGCTGGCCTTCGCTCTATCAGTCTCCTTGCCCTCGCGGCTATGGCTAATGCCAGTCCTCAATTCTTGCCCATTCCCATCCCGAACCCATTTGTGAGCAAGATTTTTTCATCGCAGCAACCGCGCAATTCTGACTCTTGCATCAATACAGTTCAACCACCAGTCGTGCGCACAAGTCGGCTCGGGCACTCAATCAGGTGCCTACTCCATAAACTGCGGAGTCGACCGTCTCGGGGGTGATTTGCTGATTGCGCCGTTGCCCGCATTGTCGTTCACTGAATGCGAGTCTTTCTGCGGCAAATACAGCAACTGCCAGGGCTTCGTTTACAATGAGCTCAGCCAGCTGTGCAGCCTGAAGAGTGTTCTCAACCCGGAGAGCTTCGTGCCCTTCTCCAGCACCGGCATAATTCCCACCACGTCGAACGGTTACCTGTCAACCTGCGCTCAGCTCGGTGCATCGTACAAGGGTTACAACATCAAGTGTGGTCAGAGCTTTACTGGCGGAGACCTCTCCTCCGAGGATAGCAAGTCGTTCTCCAGCTGTGTCGACAAGTGCAGCTCTCTTCCTGCCTGCGTGGCTCTGGTCTTCCGTGGAGATGAGAACCGTTGCTACTACAAGAAAGCCCTAGGCACCTCCTCTGCTGATTCTCTGGGCTGCGTTGCTCAGAACCCCACTAAGCCGATCCCTACTACCACGACGACTGCTCGTACTACAACAACCTCCGCCGCGGCCGCGATCACGACTACACGCTCCACTACAACTTCCGCGCTTCTCCCAACCACAACTTCTGTGGCCCTTTCTACGACGACTTCTGTGGCGCTCCCAACTACAACTTCCGTGGCATTCTCAACTACTGTCTCTTTGGCTGTTCCAACCACGACCTCCGTGGCTGTTCCAACCACAACTTCCGTGGCTCTCCCGTCTACGACCTCCTTGGCCGTCCCAACGACGGCCTCTGTCGTCCTCCCAACCACGACCAGCGTCACAACTCCAGTCGTGCCCACCACGATCCCTGTAGCTCCCACAACCACCTCGGCTGTTGTCATCCCCACTACGGCCTCGACAAGTTCCTCCACCACCTCGGCCGGTCCTGCTGCATCTCCAGGCTCCTGCCAGGCATCCGGGAGCCAGCTTGGCGCGTACACGACTTACTGCAACACCGACTTCGGCGGCAACGATCTCAGCAACACGCAGGCTTCCAGCTTCGCCGCTTGCGGGCCGATCTGTGACCAGACTGCGGGGTGTATCGGATTTTCGTACGTTGGAGGCAACAACCCTGGCGTCTGCTACCTGAAGAGCTCCAAGGCTGCCGGCAACGGCACCCCCAATGATGGTGTTAGCTCTGGTTTTAAGAGCATCGCAACTCCTGGTAGCTTGACCACCTCTTCTGCCGCTGCTGGTACTTCTCAGGCATCCACATCTGCCGCAGGCACGAACTCCGTCCCTGCTGGTACCACTTCTGCCGCTGCCGCCCCGAGCGGAGCTTGCGGTGCTGTTGGATCTGGAATCGTGTTCGGCAGCGGATATACCGCTAGCTGCGCGACCGACTTCCCAGGCAGCTTCGACTCTGGCAACTCTCCCGCCAACAGCTTCGCTGCTTGCGCGCCTCTTTGTGATGCTCGCTCTGACTGCATTGGCTACTCTTACGTCGGAGGCGCCAACCCCGGCGTCTGCTACTTCAAGTCTGCTAAGGGCACTGCGCAGTCAAACCCCAACGTCGACTCTGCATTCAAGCCCAGCGTATCCGTCAGCGGCAGCAGCATCTCTGCTTCATTCACCACCGCATCCGTCAGCACAGTCACTGTCTCCGCTACCGCCATCCCCATCACTACCACTGTCTTCACGACTGCCAGCCCTGTAACCACCACGATCTTCACCTCCGCCACGACCCCCGCAGCGGCCGCCCCATCCGGCGCTTGCACTGCCTTCGTCGGCAGCACCTTCGGCAGTGGCTACACCGCTGAATGCCAGATGGATCGTGCCGGTGGCGATATCTCCAACGCGCAGGCGAGCTCTTTTGCCGGCTGTGCTCCTCTCTGTGACGCCATCTCCGGCTGCATCGGCTACTCCTTCGTTGGTGGTGCTGGTGCCGGACACTGTTACTTCAAGAACGACAAGCAGAGTGCCAGCTCGAACTCAAACGTTGATGTTGCTTTCAAGCCAAGCGCTGGCTCTAGCACGACCACCACTGCCGCCACGACCACTACGCTTCCCGTCTCTTTGACCGTCACTTCTCGTCTTCCGGCCTCGACTTGCTTGTGCCGTGACGAGCTTTAAAGGAAAGATGGAGGGTAGAAACTGAGAGAGGTAGATGAGGGGCTCTTTGGCGTGATCAAAATAGAGATTTTTGTGATTTTGGGGGGCATTCATTCATTCTTGTTCTCCTCTTTAGAGACCCCCGATAGCATTTCTGCTTGATTGGCAATGGGCATTCGCTTCTCAGCATTATAGACTCGAAGGAGAGAATTTTTCAAGACAAACACCTACAAACACCTCGTTCGCATCCCATTTCAATGTCGTGACAATGCTCGGATGCTCCTTGATGAGAGATCGGGACGTCCCTTCGCACAAAAACTAGAAACAATGATGCCGCGTGCCGCGGCTGTAGCTACGGCGGTAGAATACAAGGGGTCCGCATTCGTCATTCACTTCGGCGTGGCTGGTGAGCAGGGATACGTACACATACGATGCATTTCATAAACACTTTTTGCACCACAACATTCGCATTTCCATATGTCCGTGGTCGTCCGACCACTCCGCTGCCGCCGTATTCTTCCACCGTCCTCTCTGCGAGTCCCACACCGAGTTGGACCCATCGGTCAGCCCAACTTCCTCCAGCAATCCTTCCGCCGTCATCGAACAACGTTCCCGGCTCCACCACGACCCGCTGCACAATTTGAACCTCAAAGGAGCGGACTTGACTCGACCACTTTCCTAATTGCCGCGGCAGTCTCATTGGGAGCAGCATACATTGGACTTCAATACACCACAGCAGATACATCAGCATACACAGCAGCTGAAGAGCCCAAAGCGACCGTCGCGCTCAGTGCGCAGGAATTCAATCTCGTCATGGCGCAAGAGATGCCTCCGGGACGACCGGGCAACCTGACGCCTGAGCAGGAGACGAAGCTCAAGGAGATGTGGGCCGCGCTTCTAGATCTATGTGGAGTGTCGCACGAGCAGAATGGAACCGCAGCCGCAGTGAGCTCACCAACCCCAGCACCCCGAGAGACATCAGAGAAGAAGACAAAGAAGAGCAGATTATCACTCTTCGGAAAGAAAGACAAGGAGATTGGCGATAGCGAGGCAGCGTCGGGGGTGGACAACGACAAGCACGGTCAGACGAAAGAGTTCCAGCAAGCGCTCGCTTCGCTGTCTCCGGAGGCCCTTCGCGATGCCCTCTGGAGCATGTCGAAACACGATCATCCAGACGCGCTCCTTTTGCGATTCCTCCGCGCGCGAAAATGGGACGTGCAAGCCGCGCTGGTCATGTTGATTGCGACCATGCATTGGAGGAGCCAGGAGATGCATTTGGACGATGAGATCATGATGCAAGGCGAAGGGCACGCAGTGCGACAGGCAAACTCTTCCGACCTTGCGGAGAAAAAGGAGGGCGAGGACTTCTTGGTGCAAATGCGGCTGGGCAAGTCGTTCTTGCACGGAGTGGACAAGGAAGGGAGACCTTGCTGTTATGTTCGCGCGAGATTACATCATGGCGGAGAGCAGAGTGAGAAGAGTCTTGAGCGGCTCACTGTTTACACTATAGAGACTGCACGGATGTTGCTTCGTCCTCCGGTCGACACCGCGGTGAGTATGCCGGTGGTACCTCTGCTTGAACTGTGACTGACATCTCATTCAGACCATCGTCTTTGACCTCACGGACTTCAGCATGGCCAACATGGACTACACTCCGGTGAAATTCATGATCAAATGCTTCGAAGCCAATTACCCTGAGTCCCTCGGCAGCGTCATCGTGTACAAGTCTCCATGGCTCTTTCAAGGCATCTGGAAGATCATCAAAGGCTGGCTTGACCCTGTGGTCGCCGGCAAAGTCCACTTTGCGTCCAACCCCAACGACCTCGAACAGTGGATCCCGCGCGAGCACATGATGAAAGAGCTGGGCGGTGACGAGGACTACGTGTATCAATATGTTGAACCCAAGGAGGGTGAAGATGCGGAAATGGCCAAGACAGCCGAGAAAGAACCGATACTGGCGGAGAGGAAGCAGCTGGTGGACTCATTTGAAAGCGAGACGATCTCATGGATGCACGGAAATGACGCAGGCGAAGGCCGATTGAGGTTGGCGCAAAGGCTGGCGGAGAATTACTGGAAGTTGGATCCATATGTGAGGGCCAAGTCGGTGTATGATCGAACGGGCGTGCTCGGGCCGAAGGGCGAGCTCGATTTCTATCCCGAGAAAAAGAAGCCGGTGCCTGCGTCTGCTGGCGGTGCGAATGATGAACTGGACTGATGAACAAGCGGAAGAATGACAGCGACAGGATATCTCGCCCTGATGAGGACGACAAGTGTAGACCTAGATGTCGGGTTTGGTACACGACCCTTGACCGCCTGCTTCCCTCTCTCCGCCTCTCTCGTATATTCTGCTACCTACAGATCACAGCTGCGATCCCGATGTGCATTACCAGCCTTCTGCAGCCTACATCTCTCGGTAATGAACCACTTGCTATCATTGCCGCTCACAGCTTTCTCGACAGCCTGTTGGGCGATCCATAGCTCCTTGAGCGCTGCGCACCGGACGGAACCGATGATCGCTGTTGTACCGCGGTGGAAGAGGACGAACGAAGCCAGCGAGGCTATTCCTACAACCTGCACATTGTTGACAGGATCAACGCTGACGGCTTTGGAGACTATGGATGTGCATCCACATCGACTGAGAATACCTCGAGTAGACGCAGGCTTTCAACAAGGTAGAGATATCTTCTCCCAAGCAGCAAAATCACCCCGCTGACGTTCTCACCATCCACGCCGGCTTGTGTCACCCACCGCCCAAGAGAAGATGACCACATCCCTGTGATCACAAGTTCTCCCAGCCATCGTCGACCTGTCAAGGACCGCAAGTCCGTTCACAACGCCCCTCGAATTCCTTCATGGAGGTGAACAATCCGCGTGGGGCAACCAGCACTATACACGCGGCAGCGTTGCCAAATCGCTAACTTGAATCGTACGCGGGACACGGGCGAAAACGAAGGAAGACATACGCAGTCGCAATGCTTCTGGCTGCCGGTCAAGCGGTTGCATTCGCGGCTGCACTTGGCATGGGCATGGGCAGCCAGGAGAAGGGTAGTGGCCAGGACGAAGATGTGTTTCATCGCGAAATTTTGCGTGGTGGGTCAGCAGTCTTGAGTTTTTGGTTGTGTCAGCTTGTTGATCGTTTGAGCTTTGATGGAGTCCTGGCTGACTTGGAAGAGCAGATCGACTGCAGCGGTATTCGGAGGGCGGCCGTTTATGATCGGCGAAGATGGCCGTCTCCTCTTGTGGTGCGGCGGAAGAAGACTGATCCGGTGATCAAGGGCATCCCTACACTTTGCGTCCTGCGGGCAGGAACAATGCGGGCTGCTGCAGACGGTTTCATCGACGGCCTGGTCAACGATCGACAACTCCGCGAGCGCACCAGGAGGCCCGGGTCTTGTGCACCTGACCGAGGGACTGTCATTGAGGCCTGCTTTTGAGACGGGACCTGGATGGTTTACCTTCGATACTCTGCGGTGAAAGACTGTCGTCTCCATCAGTAGCGAGGCGCGGCGAGTTCCCGTCGCTGCCTTGTCGAAGCACAGAAGCTGGGTGCGATTGAGATCCCCCGCGGTCAAGAATGGTAGGTCTGAAGGTAGGAGTGTGATGTTTGTTCTGGTTCAGAACGGCGTGGAGAACGAATGAGGCAAGACTCGCATGAGACACTGGAAAAAAAGTGCAACAAAGTTACCATCAGCAGAAGAGTGGGATTTCAGACTAATGATGCTGTAGTACCCAGCGACCTCCCGGAGTTGCAACGCCTTGGGCGACGATCCAAACATCGTTGAAGTGCAAGACGACGAGACGAGAGAAGTCCGCAGCGGAAAAATGTATGACTCCTCCTTCCTGTTCGCCTTTCTCTCCTCTCCTTCACATCGTCCTCCGGTCGAAAGCGCTGCATATTGGGCACTCGAAACGTCCCGAGGTGTGATCCAGGTATGCACGAAGTAAATGACGTTCTTCATGGTGATGGTCTTGGTAGATGGAGCTGGCGTGATTTGATTGAGCTTATCTTGATCAACAGAATGCAAGACTGGGCACTGATTTACGGGGACGAATTCTGCTCTTGGGCCGCGCCGGCTATGCGGACTGCCAGGTCAAGGGTATCCCTACAATCTTCATTTCGTGTACAGGAACAACGCTGACTGTGTGACTGCTTCACCGACCTCGCTGACGAGTGCGCCCCGAAATATCATGGATGACCGTACACTGTTCATCTGGCTTACTGGGATAACGCTGAAAGTCTTGACGGCTCTTCTGACACCGCCGATGGCTGAGCACCAGAAGACCAAGGATACCCGTGCAAGATCCACTGCACGTGCAAGAACAACACTGAATATGTGACATCTCTACCGATACCGCTGATGACCGCGCATTTGGAGGTGAAGGATACCCGTGCAATTCTGCTTTCCCACCAGTAACGAAGCCGAATGCTGTGACCACTTCTCCGAACTCGCGGATGACTGCGGATCAGGAGTTTAAGGCTATCCCTGCGATCGTGTCTCACATGCGGGAAGAGATGCCGGATGCTCTGGACAACTCCATCGAAGTGTGTTGCACAACGATCGAGAAACACTCGGACACACGAGCTAATAGGCCTCGTCATACTTCTCGAGGAACGCCATTCCACATCAAATTGGACTGGGCAAGCACTTGGAGTTGGTGCTGCGGCGCTTAAGGTTCAGCGGCATCCCTACAAGATTCATTCTACGAACAGGAACAACCCTGATGTCAGCTCGAAATAATCCGTCCGCTGTCATGCGCAACTATTGCAAGCGTAACGCATGGCTTGGCTCACTTCCTGATAATTAGGTCGTTGCACTCGGACCGGATGTGACGAGTGACCGCTCCCCAGTCCTCTTACCCCAGCTGTTATTCATAGCCTGAGCTTTTCTTATTCATAGCCTCAGCTAGTCACGTGCTCGGACCCTGGATTTCCTTAAGATCCTCGCTTTGCCCTCCATCGCAATATTAACACAACCGCATAGGGTGAGAGCAATTAAACAGTGTGCAGAGTGCAGTTTTGCATCGTGTAAGCAAGCTCGTATAATTTATGTATTTATATATAGTGTAGTGTAGGTAGTAGTAGTAGTAGAAGGAAAAGTAAGGCTAGAAAGTCCTTAGAACGCCGGCGTAGATCTCTTACTCGCGTAATCGACTACTCTTACGGTAAGATTAGTCGATTACCGCTATATTAAGTAATTCTAAGCTAGCTAATAAGAGCGCTAGAAACTCCTTTAGTTTTAATAACTAAGGAGGTCGAAATTAAGGTAGTTTATACGCTAGTAGGCTCGCGGCATAAGGGATCGCTATAGCTAGCGGTCTAGCGGCTCTTATTACTAAGGCTAGGTAGGATAATATTAGTAACGCTACTACTAATAGATCCTATAGTAGTAAAGCCCGCCGTAATAGTAAGGGCTCTACGGAAGCGGTTAATAATATTACTAGCTCTAGGTATTATTATATTAGCCGGACGGTAGTAGCATCGTTTAAGAGCTCTACGGATAATATTACGGCTAAGGCTGCTACTACTAATAATATTACTAATAATATTGCTATTAATATTACTATTAATATTACGGTAGTACTATTAAACCTACTACTAACTAAGACCTTACTATCGCCGCTATACGGTTAGTAATTAAGTCCTCGTTTAGTACTACCGCCGGCTTATTATTATATAGTCTATTACTATAGTAGTGCTCTATATACTTCGTACCGGCCTTTACGTAGCGGTACTAG
>JYJE01000972.1:64173-115984 GCA_000983655.1 Zymoseptoria brevis
ACTATAGCGTCGTCCTTAGTTTGTTACGTAAGCCGCTCCGGTATAGTTATCTTACGCTTATTACTTTATAGGCTATATTACTACTATACTAGCTTACGTTTATTAGTACGTACGAGGGGATTATATATCGTTGTCGCTATAAGCTCTAGAGGTAGTCGACTACCTAGAAGGATCTACGCCTTCTCGAAGATAGTATAGTCTAGCGTAAGCGGTTATTAGTTAGCCGACTATCCTTTAAGATATAGACCTAGTTCGTATAAATAAGGCGTACTAGTCTTAGCTCTAAAGGTACGCGTATACGGCGGTAGCTCGTCTATCTTCTTATACTACTTCTACTTTATAATCTGCTCGTTAGTTAGCTTTAATACGTCCTTATAGACGACGTTTACTACCCTACTCTAGAAGGGAACGCTTCTAAACTAAGTAGAGGTAAGGCCTTTAGCCTTCGTAACGGACGCCTTATATCGATAAACGAGGTGCTCGTAATAGGGCTCTATAGCGTTAAAGAAGGCGAAGATATCCTTACGTACGGACTTTAACTATACCTTTAAACCGGCGTATGTACCTTTATATAGTAAGGTTGTTATAATGCTATAGCTATAGATACTCTTCGTCTACGCCTTTATATAGAACTCCTTCTTTTAGTTCTACTATTATACCGGAAGGTAGATATTATAGAGGTAGATCTACGCCGCCTTCTTATCTACTATTAATAGCGTCTCCTTATCCGTAAAGGTGTCTACGAGCGGCTCGTCCGCGCTAGCCTTATATACTCTATACTATAATTCGAAGTCGTCCGGTATAGTAGTATTAAGGTATGCCTTATATCCTTTAAGCTACTTCTTCGTAACCTTTTTACGTATAGTCGTTAGCTTCTTACTATAGACTCTAGGTACGATATTAACGCTAAACTTCGTATTAGCATTACTCTTAATAGCGGCATTTATATACTATATATAGAGCCGGTAACGGACGCTAGGAAACACCGCTTTAAATAACCTCTATATCTACCGGTTACGGTCGTAGAGTATATAAGATAGCTCGTTAATACTATACTCGTCTATGTACTTCTTAATTTGTTACTACGCCTATAAGAAGCTACCTTCTGTCTCGTTAGGTATAATAATATAAAGGACTAGTAGGTAGATACCGGTACGTATACGAATAACTACTACTATAAGAGGCATACTATATCGATTCGTCTTATAGGTATAGTCTACGAGCTATACGTCGCTATTGTCCTTAAAGATCTGTAGTAGCTCTAGATAGTACTATACTAATCTAATAAGGTTCTTAGCCTAATCCTTTAATAGATTACCGTACTAATATCCTTCGTCCTTAAGCGTCTTTAATACCCTCTTAACCGGCGTTAGGCTATTAAGCTACTTTAATCGAAGGGAATACTATACGTTATAGATGTCTCGTAGTAGCTATAGAGTCGTCCGGTCTATACTAAACTACTTTATATACTAATAACGAGACTCCTTTATAGATATACTAGCCTTACGTACGTCCGCGAGAAACTCTATTATCTTAGCTCTACGACTAATACGGCGATATAATAGTAGTCTAATAGCCTTACTAGAGGGGTAGTTATAATAAGGCTTACGACTAAGCGATATCTTCTACTTAGCCTCTACCGCTAACCTATCTACCTTCGATACGACTACCGATATAGTATAGTCCGTCTTCTTTAAGGAGGTATTCTTCTATACGATACTAATGCCGGCGGCATCGAGCTTCTACCTCCTTTTTACTATATTATCGTTACTAATACCCTTCGTATAGATCTACCTCTAACTAATAATAACGCTACTCTTCTTATCCGGCCCCTTTAGTTTAATAGCCTCCTAGCTAGTCTCCTTCGTATACTAATAGAGCTATACCTTAGCGGCTTCTTATAAAGGAAACTATAGTCCTTCTACTACCGGTAGAGCGATAGTATTAAAATAAGACGTATAGTAACTACTACCGCTACGCGAAAAGGCGCTCTTACTAACGAGAATCCGCTCCGCGGTAACGCTTCCTTCGATAATAATACCGCCGGCGGTAACGCTTCCTTCGACATTATTACCCTTATCTTTAATATCCTTCCGCTAACTAAGCCCTTAATAGATACCGCGTATCTTACGCTCCTTTAATACCTCCTCTTTCTCCTACGGCTCTAGTATATCGAACTCCTCCTATAGTATCTTACTACCGTCCTTATCCTCGTCCTTATTATCCTTATTATCCTTATTATCCTTATTAAGAAACGCCTACTCGTAGGTAGACGGCGGCGGCGCGGCGGTAGCTATAGCGGTAGAGCCTACGATAGACGCGGATATAGCGGAAACAATAGGAGGTATAGTAATAACGAGGACACGGGACAACGACCAAAACACGTCTAATATTACTGCGAAAACAGGTAAGGAACGCGACACGCGTGGATACGAGTCCCGAGCACGTGACTAGCTGAGGCTATGAATAAGAAAAGCTCAGGCTATGAATAACAGCTGGGTCCTCTTACTGACCATTCAAACATCCCAGCTTCTCGTCGATTGTCTGAAGTTCTGGCGCATCATTCTACCTCGTTATCGTGTCCAGAATCTGACGGGCCTCGCCGGCGCTATACGGACTCGGACAGTAACCGCACACAGATTGGATACTGGTGGGATTGTGCTACGCGAGAAGTCGACCTACTCATGGCGGTCCGCAGAGCTAATGCAACCCTCTACGACTCTACGTTCGACACGTTTAACTGGTGCGTTTGATTTCCATGAACGGCTGCATTCGAGAGGGCATCGACGAATCAACAACGAACCGATGAGAGGTGAGCGACATCAAGGTACGCAGGCGTTTGGCAATGAACAGCGAGGTCTCATCTCCTGGCTTTCTTCGCCGCTCAAAGCGGTCAATTCAAATCGAATTCAACACATCGACCACCATTGGAGATTGTTCGAGGCAATGATGAACTCCGTGGGGTACCTCACCGAACTTGGTGACCATTGATGTGCTTCCGCGATAATGCCGATCTCTTTCGTGTTTCTCCAAGCCTTCGACCTAGGCCTGAGTCTGATTACTCTTGGAAGACGAATGAGTGACAAGAGTTACTTCCGTATACAAATGTGTCGTTCAGTGTCAACGTTGATCGAGTGCACGTCTACTCTGAGACCTGTACCAAGGACTGTCATCTGAGCACATCGTTGGAACGAGGATGCAGCTGGTCTGATCTTTCGCGCATGGGCACATGGGAGAGAATGGACCGTCAGCAGCGTCACGAAGAAGGAAACGTGGGACGGCGAAAGGAAGAGGGAATGACATCAAAATGGACAGCAAGAGAAAGTTGATCCCGACAGACTAACGATGCTGCAGTGATCCCGAATTTCCCGAGCTGGATTTTCTTGATTGGCGTCCCAACGACGTGCGAGGCGACAAACAAAAGGCCGTTCGTCTTGTTGAAAGACGCTCTAATCTGCTCCCATTCTCCTCCTTCTTCTCCGCCGGACAGCGTTGCGACCTGAATCAGCGAATCCTGGAAGGATGTGTGACCCAGCACGCGACGCTCAATTCCGTGAGAAGATTCATGGCGGCCCACAGTTGTCGCCACCCGTCTGGCACTGCACAGCATGTTAGTCACGAATGTCGACAGGACCTGGGAGGAGGACACATACGACACAGCAATCGTAGCTGCCGACGCAACCACGGCAGTCAGGACCTGGCACTGGCACTGGCTCTGGCGCTGGCGCAGCGAGAGCGCCGAGAGCGAGGATGAGGAGGGAGGTGAAGTAGAAGATGGTCTTCATTTTGGTTTTTGGGTTGGTGGAATCGGTCGGTGGGTTGGTGGCTTTTTCTTGACCGATTGATGTTCGTTTGTCTTGGGAGTTGCTGACTTGAGGAAGAAAAGCACAGCTGAGGCGATAGATGACCGACGCTTTATAGACAACTATGACTTCTCCTTCCGTGATTCACAGCTTTCTCCTCTTGCTATTAGACAGCTGCGCCGGCAGGAAGCGTTTCGTAAATTCAAGGCACTCTTGGTAATCTAATGCAATGTTTCCTCGCTTTATAGCGCTGCGGCCGAGGAGGACGGACAGCGATGGTCAGCATACCCCGAGAGTTGAACGAGTTTCTCCTCCTTCGATCGGCGCCCACATCGGGAAAAATCCGGTACTCGTCCACAACATGCCGACTCGCATCACCAAGCATTGAGAGGGATGCCCTCATTGGCGTGTCGATCTCCCAGGGACTCATGTCCCACCTCTATCTGAGGAGTGAGGCGAAATAGCATGAACTGGGAGGTTCTTGATACAAGGAATTGACGGGCCTGTTCCTCGACCAGCGGTGCTCCATCGAGAGCGAGCTTGTCTCAGTCCAAATGCCGAATCATGTCACATCATGTTCGAACGGGAATGCCCTTGTTGGCGTATCGCACTCTCGTATTTCACCTTGTCTGCAGCTAGGAGACGCCGGATTGATGTCAGGATGTTCGTGGTTCCCTTGGTATCCGTTGGGTTTTCCACAATCGACAGGACTCGTTACGGAACAGGGAGCGCATTGGAGTGTTCGCCTTGTATGTAGGCACAATGGCATGCCTGGAGAGGGCTGGAACCGCTTCCCGGACTCATGCCATACACGTCCAGCTGGGTCTGAATTGGAGCCACCCCGATGCGCTCACGTGCTGTATCTTCTCCGTATGCCGACGCGTGTGCATGACGAGGAAAAGGATGTCCTTGCCGCGCACATGTTCAAAACACCGAGCGTCACCACCAGGCTTCGCCATGCTCTCGTCAGCATCTGCATCGTTCGCCCTCACCACATGGCACAGTCCTGAGACCGGGACACCCCGTGGAGCTTTGTAACGTTAAGTCCAGTGGGTCAGCGCATCGGAGGCTTGAGCGTATGTGGCGAGGCACGCGCATTCCGGACTTCGATTGGCTCGATTTTATTGCAAGTAGGCTCAACCTCAGATAGCGTGTGGCGGTTCCACGTTTCGATTTGCTGTCCATTGTTTTGCACATCACTCATATTTTTCCGCCAAGCCAACCACACTGGAGTACGAGAGGTACGAGTGAGGGCTTACTCCGACAACACATGCAAAGCTCACAACAACAACAATGCGTCCGTTGCAGCTCATCGATCGTCTGATAGTACGGCTCTGAAGTCCGCCTACTGAGCTTGCTCATCACACGTTTCGCATCCAAGCACGCTCCCAATGCCGTCCCTGACCACTCATCTGAATCCTCAATTCCAGGTCTCCTCCCTGCTCTCGCCAGTGACACACCGTACCCTGCCTACGTCACCCAACCCAAAGCTTCATCCTGTCCGTCGGTCGCATCGGAGATCCCGGGCGGGCTGTGCAGTATGCAAGGCGAAGCGTGTGAAGTGCGATGAGGGAGCACCGGAATGCGGACGGTGTTTGAGGTTGAGGAGGTGTGGAGAGGGTGGACCGTGCGTGTACGAGATCACCACCAAGACTGGCAGGAAGAGACAGGGTTGAGGGTAGCAGGGACAGTGGGAGAGAGAGTCAAGTTCTACTGGTAGTCCGGAGGAGGATGAGGAAGTTGAGGTTGTGGAGCGGACTGTGGCGAGAAGGACTTCTGTGGACAGTGCGATGTCGACTTCGAGCATCACGGAACAGTATGGCTGTTGCAGTGTCGCCGAGGAGTCTAGGCTCGATTCCGGTGGACCAGGAGTTGTTGCGGCACTACGACGATATGACGAGCGAGGGACGATTCATAGGCCCAGAAAGTGCACATTACCACACGAATGTGCTGAGATTAGCGTAGAAGGTGAGTTGAAAACAGTCCGACTTCCGCACCCACATGAAGCCGAGTATCGACTCTTCCGCAGTACACGTATCTGCGGCACACTCTCCTTTCAACGGCCGCCCTCCACCTCTCCCGCTCCACGCCCCACAACTCATACCATGCCACTCAACATCTCCACCTCCTCACCTCCGCCCTTCACGACTTCCAAGAAGCCATCACATTGCCGCTCGTTCGCTCTGCCTCCGATGCACTGATAATCACTTCCTTCCTCAGCACAATCCAGTATCTTTCACTACCCCACTCCTCCCTCTGCCCACAGTCCTCATGGGTTCACTCCGCCTCTCCAGGCCGTCTTCACTGGCTATCAGTCCATCAAGGAACCTCTGCTCTGCTCGGAAAATTTCGCCCTCACCACTGCGAGAATCGTATGTTACCGCACTTCTCCCCTCCCAAACCCGCACCGCGACCTTCTACTCACGCCTCAACCCGATCACTACCCGACTCCTTCTTCACTCTCTGCAACGTAACAGATCCCATGGGTCAGCCCGGCTGCCACCAAAATCCCTACCACGATCCCGTGCACGCTCTCTCCCGCCTCTTACCCCTCCCGACCGGCCGCCGCAGCTTGTCAAAATATCTGCACTTCGTGTCGAGGATATATGCACCTTTCATACAGCTCGTGGAGCGGAACGATCACCGCGCCTTATTGATTCTGGGGTACTGGTTTGCGTTGATCTGTGGGGTGGGAGAGGAGGTTTGGTGGTTTTTGGGACGAGCGAGGAGGGATTGTTGGGCAATTTGTGAAGTGCTGAATAGAGAAGCTGGAGAGGGGGTGAGAGATTTGGTGGGATTCATGGAGGGCGCTTGTGGTTTTGAGAGGGAGGAGGGGGAGGAAACCAGAGTGGTGCAGTCGAGGGACTACGCGCGGTCGGAGAACGAGTTTCAGGGAGTGGATTGCGGTTGAGCTGAAATGATTCAGGGTTGCGGAGCAGAATGTCTACATAACGGATCAGGTCACATCCTACCATGGAGTCTCACAGCATTCGAAATGCTATCTCCGTCAATGCCATGCGTGCGCTTACTGATATCGTGCGGCATCGCATGTAGAACGTGAAGCTCATGCAATTCTGAGCTGCCTTGCTTACATTCTCGCACTCGCGCAGTGCTCAAGCTCGACGGCGCTTTTGGAAACTCAAAAAGGTATCGATGGAGCTCATGGTCGATGTGGAGAGAAGGACATCTCGAGCTGGAGTTGGATGCTGTTTGATAGACACGCTATTCTTGTCTCGGACTAGCGTTCTGTCGCACCTGAATCCACTTCAATTCTTCAATTTCGACGACATCCCGAATCGCATTCTACATCACCTCACCTTGACTCTCCGCCAACACCGCACACACCACAAACATGGCGGCTCTCGCATTCGACTACACACCCGGCCGACCGGAGAATATCGACCAGATTCTGAATGGACTCGACCGATACAACCCCGAGACGACCACAATCTTCCAGGACTATGTCTCCAGCCAATGCGAAAATCAGACATACGATTGCTACGCAAACTTGGCGCTGCTGAAATTGTGAGTTTTGTCGCGGCTCCCCGACGATTGTATGCACGAAGAGGAACAGGCTCTTCCATGATGATCCAACCAAAAAACGTTTCCTATTAGCTGAGGGCTCTGAACCGCCTGAATGAAGCGAAACAATGTATTAGCTCTATCTGATCCCAAGCCTTTCCTCGCGCTCAACTCACAGCATCTCCAAGACAGCAACCCAGGATACCATTCCGCTGACAACCTCATCCGCAACACAGATACCAATTCAACCCGCACCTCACACGCGACGAAACCACCACCAACATCCTCGTCAAAGCACTCACCATCTTCCCTTCACCCGACTTCAGCCTCTGCCTCTCCCTCCTCCCACCCTACGTCCTGAAAGACTCCAAAGCCACCGGTGCCACCTCATCCGGCACCCTTGCGGAAGCAGTGCAATACCTCGACGTCCTCCACAACCAGCTCAACAACGCACAATACACCGACTTCTGGTCGACGCTCGACTCCTCCGACCTCTACGCGGATTTGACTGCCGATGTGCACGGCTTCGAGGACATAATGAGGTTGAGAATAGCGATGGTGGTGTCACAGTGCATGCAGCAGGTGGGACGGAAACATTTGGAGTCGTGGTTGAACGTGGAGGGAGCGAAGTTTGAGACTTTCTGTCGGGACATCTGTGGATGGACGATTGAAGAGGAGATGGTGATCATGCCGTCGAATAAGGACAACGAAGCGAGAAGTGTGGTGCAAGGAGAGAAGGTCAAGTTTGACCAGTTCTCGAGGTTGATCAAGAGGGCGTATGAGCAGCCTGCGTAGACGTGGATGTATGATGGGAAATGGAGATGAGATAGTCGCTCCACATGGTATTGATGGAGATACGAGATGGATGAGATGCTTTCAGCGCGGCGTTCCAGGTGGTGAAATGATGCTTCTCGATCCGAAGATGAAGCCTCAAAAGCTCGGGTTGTGGAAGTTGGGCTCTTTTATCCGCCCTTCAGTATCGAAGCACTCATGCCGGCGGCCGTTGCTGCTTGGCCAATTCCTCCCACTGTACGCCAATCCATTCCTCCACATATCCCACTTCACCCTCGCCTTTGCCCTTCTCGCCGCAGTCCTTGCTACAAACACCAAGGATGATCGTGCCCCAGTCCATGCCATCGATCGACATCTCCTCCGCTTCCAACTCCTCAATGACGTGCGGTGTGAGCTGCAATTCGAACACTCTGCCGGCGCCACAATTTGCACATTTCGGCAAAAAGCTCTTGTTGCCGTTTCCCTGCACCTTCACCTTGACATTTGCATCTCCCTGCTCCGGTGCCAACAATTTCCCAACAGCATCCGTATCAGAATACAACAACGGGTCACCCGCAAATTCATACCGCAGAACTTGCTCCGGATTTTGTGCCAGTCGATCGGCGAACTTCTGAAATGTCTTGTCCATGCTGCTTTCGAAAGCTTCTTTGACGTCCATGCTGCTGCTGCTGCTACCACCCTCGGAGTCCACGTCGAGGCGGGTTTGAGGAGGGACCGTCGTAGTTGGGGTTGGGTCTATCCATTCTTTGTCGGCGTCGAGGTGGTAGGAGGGATAGGGGTCTGGGAAGGCGGAGTTGTCGGGCCAGGGTGAGGAAGATTTGGGTGCAGACGTTGATGGTGTGGTGGATCCGGGGCTGGAGATTCGGGCTTTCTGGGCGAAGGTTTCGGGGAGCGTGGTGTCTGCTTCGGCGGGCTTTTGAGGTGCTTTCGCGGCGATTGTTGATGTCGCTGCGAATATATTCGAGGCACCGGTGCCGTTTGTCGAAGTAGAGAAAGGATTTGCGTTACCTCCTCTGCTTCGTTTGACTCCAAATAAGCTCTCTCCGAGGTCGGCTTGTGGTTTGGGTGTGGGAGCAGCCTGCTCGATTGTCTCTTTTGGCGCTACCTTAGACACCGAGGCTTCGATCCCAGTCTGTCTAGTTGCCCGAAAACCCCTCACACTCCCCTCCTTCCGTCTGCAAGGCTTCCTCCGACACGCCCAGATGTACAGTCTCCTCTCATGTCCAGGATATCGATCGGGTAGGTCGCCGTTGATTTGTAGAAGGAGGTTCATGAGACCATTGCAGACTGTACACTTTACCAACTCGCCGGATGGTGCAGTCTTGCCGTCAAGCCATGTCTACACCCACAGTCAGCTTATGCTGTTGTCCGGCACGCGAAGCAATGAATGCGTACTGGATGTCCTCCCAGCTGGCTGAAGTCGTCGCTCGTGGGTTCCTTCGAAGCATATCCTAGCAACACGTTGGTCTCGATATCTTCTCCCGCTGATGAGTCCGAGTCGTAGTTGTCCATGGCGACTGGTAGAGGATATCTATGTCAATGGCAAAGTTTCTCGAAGTGAATTCGATCATGAAGCCACAAAATTGTTTGCCGAGATTCCGCCGGCCGATAACGATAAGCATCGTCACTTCACCTGCATTCGCATTCCAACAAACATCAACGTGAATTTGACTTGGAGAGTGTAACGATTTGCACGTCTGGAATTCCGAGATTCTTTAAAATTCGTGCATGAGTAGAGCGCCTGTTGCTGGCAACAAGAGAGCTGTCTCACTTCAATTCTGTCTCCACCGCTCCACATCATGGAACCCATCACAACCACGGCTCGGCCTTGCGCAGCACTCCAACCTCGAACACCACCAGCATCCCTTCTCACTCTCCCTCGCGAGCTGCGCGATATCATCCTCGACTATCTGATCCTCAAACCAAAAAACACAATAACCAAGGTCCCCAACTTCAACTGCCACACGAACGAAGTCTCCGCCCGGGCACCAGCCATCTGCGCCGTCAGTAAACAACTCCGTTCCGAGGCTCTGCCCGCCTTCTATGCCAACAACACCTTTCTCGCACAACTCGACAACGACGAAGATCTGGAGACGGCAATACACTGGCTCTCAGCAATCGGAGATGAGAATATAGCTCATCTGCGGCGGTTGGCGATGTGTGGGTGGACGAGAGTACCGTTTGGGCATATGGTCAGTCGGAGATGGGTCACTATTGTTCTGGATTTGAATTTAGGGACGATGGAGCTGGAGAGTCTGGAAGGGAAGTATGGGATTGATGAAGCGGTTGACGGAATGAGAGGTACGATGGACGAGCTGGGGGTGGCGTATCGGGCTGCGGTGAGGGCGAAGGATGGGAAGGCGTTTGACGGAGAGATGTTGGGCGACTTGATGAGCGGGTTCAATATGCTCTGCACCGGCTATTAAATGCGAAGTGGTTTCATGCCCGGGACCGCATATTCTGAATGGAACGGTGTTGTGTCGACTAGGCATCGCTACAGCAGTCTTGCCTGTTTTGGGCGCACCGCCGTATATCCCATCTCCACACGCCACTCCACGCCACTCTCGATAATGGCCCATCATTGCTCCTCGAACTGCCTTTCCAGATCCCTCCTTCGTCACTCAGCGGGTGGGTGCCCATGTCCTCTCCTCGGCGGCTTCCTACGTTTCGGCATCTGTGCCCCTCCAACCCAATAGCCCTGTTGCAAATTGCCAAAAGTCCCGTCAGCCGCCTGACAAGCTGCCAAGTAAGCCTCGTACCACTCGGCATACAAGCAGCAGCTGATCGGAGCTTCCTAGAGTTTGAGGAACAGTCAGTCAGCGCCGGATTCTTGGCGAGCACGATGCGAGTGTGAGTGACGAAATTTATATTTGGGGCCAATTCAAGCTCGCGAGGATCCCATTAATAGACTCGTCCGCAGCAAGCACCATTCCCGTGAGCAGGAGCCAGCCTATATACCTAGCGATCACACGGGCTCGAAACCTGGGGCCACGCGGTGCGGTCTGGAAGAGGCGGTTGCATGGATGTCATCGGTAGTCTGTCGATGGTCCGTCAGGACTCAGAAGGTTGCTATGTAACCTCGCTCTCCTTTCGCTGGATGAAAGCGAAGCATGCTGAAGCCAGGTTCTTGACCACCATTCGCCATGTTCTGCTCTCAGTAGTCCTGGCTTGATTGCCAAGACAGTGTCATACCTCGCGCTCCGACAGTTCCTGAAGTGCACCTGAACTCGTGCAATGCCCTTTCACGGTGATATCGATGTTCGAGATCCCCTCAACCGCAGCGCCGTCTTGAAACTCGAGGCCTCCTCTTTCAGACGCCGACGCTCCTCCTTGATCTCCACCAGACGGTTCCTCGCTGCGACGTCCTCTTGCAATCGTCGCTTGTCCGCAGCGTTCGCCTGCTCGTGAACCTTTTGCTTGCGTTCATCCGCTTTTTTCTGGATCAGTGCTTCATCGAAGATGGCCTTCGTGCTCTCTGGCAGCCCATGATTGCGGACCATGTCGAAGATGCGGCAGAACTGTTGTGTGCATGTTCCGATGACCATCACTTGTAATCCCAAGCCTCCGTAAGATGCCTGCTCGGCGGACAATGCTGTGAGATCCACGTAGCTTGAAATGAGGCTGTTAAAAGGGTGTCGAGCGCAGATCTGGTCGCGAAGTGTGCTGTCGACTGCAAGAATCTCGGCCGTCTCGACACATTCGCGGAGGAAACGATCGAGATCCAACGCAGCTCTAACTTCAGCCGACTGTTGCATCCAGTCTGCGGCGGCAACTGGTCTCTGGACCTCCAGCTCGTCGTTTGCATCGGGCTGGTGGCTATGCGCTTCAGGATTGAGGCAAGATTCGTTCGCCGTGGGCTGTTCTCTGCCTGCGCCCATGTCCTCCTCAGGCCAGACCGGCTCGGCTTCCTCAATCGATGATCGGACCCTCTCACGACCTTGCCGTCTCACCTCGTCCCATTCTTCCATCCGGCCCCGGCGCGCCTTCTTCACAGCTTCCATCTTCGCCTCCTCGGCTTCGACCCGGGCTGGAGTCTCTAGCATCCTCACCCATTCCTTCACTACGTCGTGCATCTTACCAACGACCACATATCGCCAGATCGTCCCAAATCTCTCAGGAATTGCAACCGATTGATGATGAAGTCCCATCTTCTGACAGCTACGATTCAGTTCCAATCGCTTCGATGCCCTCACGCGCAGGATATCTGGACTTCGGCGCGGCGCCGCTGAGACTTCATCGAGTTTTGCAGTCAGTGCTTTTGGGCGGAGATCAAACTCCAGACCTGCCGAGTCGGCATCTTCGAGGATGTGGCGGATGTTGGAAATGTGCTGTCGGATATCGCCGCCGCGAAACTTGACGACCCAAGGACGCATGGGCGCTGCATTTTCGGAAGGCTCGATGCCGCGGATGGCGCATTGGATGGTCCAGTATGTCTTTCGGTATTTCTCCAGTGGGATGAAATATGGATCGGGTTCGAAGTAGAGGTGGAACTTTGAAGGTTGTGGGAGTTGGGGTGTGGTGGCCGACATTTTCATGTGACTGTTTGGTCGTGTTGTAGGAGGACGTGAGCTGTGCGCAGCGACGTAAGGAGAAGTTCGTGCTGCAATTTGGAAAAGTTGTGAAGGGAAGTGTGTGTCAAATGTGCGGCGAGGACGATCGTTTGCAAACGCAGACCTGGTGAAGGGACAAATTCTGACAGATCACAAATGAAACATCTCACCACTTCTCTACCTTACGCTTCATAAACGTCTGGCGCATCCACTCGTGTTCTCTGTCTTTCTCCTACGTACTCGCGATTCGAGCGTGAGCGCAGTCTCCTGGACTCACGATCAGTTAACAAGAGCATCAGACAGGCGCCTCCACTCACGACGGCGCTGGCTATCAGCGACATAGCCGCCCGCTCTGTGGTTTAGTCCGTTGCTGTCGCTGTCGTCGAGGCCGCACCAAGCACAGTGCAATATGGTTGCATCGAAAGTCCCGCCTACATCTTTACCTGGTGCAAAAAGTCCCGGGACCTGCTTGCTTAGTCAGCCGAATGGGCTTCCAGGTTTCAATTCGGCCACACCTCGAATGCCATCAGATTGACTGCTTCACGCTATCAATAGCATCTTCCTACCTTACTCTCTATCTTTCCGCACTCTCGGCAACGACTCTCTGCTCGTTCAAGACGCGTGACCATTGATCTCAGATCCTCCCTCGCTGGCCGCGCGTACCATTTGCAAACCCATGTCGTCCCATGCGCTAGGAACTCCTGTGCGAGCAGTGAGCAAACGCGATTGCATCGGACAAATCCTTCGACCCCACGCTGGCATTCACTTCTAAGTTAGACGCGGACCGGATCAACGTCTCCCCAATATCCGTGCAAGGCTTAGCACGAACATCACTCACGATGACTCCACGTCAAAGTCCTGCAAGAAGATGCTAGGCCAACTCTATGAGAGACATGTTCACGCTGGACCCCAGGCAACGACTCACAGGCCAATCGTCTCACTCTCTCCAATGGCTGGTGATGCGACGACTCCACGCTACAGGCCAGTCGTATCCCTACCATGTTCGAAGCTCGACAACTCCCGTATCTGCGCCGCAGCATCACTCTTCCGCATGTCGCTTATCCATGCGCTTTGATGCTGAGTTGGTCTCGATGTGTCAGGGCGATCGAGAAGATCATGGTTCACCAGGGACTTGCGAAGTCGAGCAGCAGGACGAGGATGCAAATAGCACCCAGTGGTTGGCTGTTGTCACAATATTGTGTAGATCGTCCGCGCCTTGGTGCCGCGTGCTCGATCTAGCGCAATGTTGCCGCCCTCGGAGCCGTCGCGGCACAGTCTTCAAACGAGGAAGCGACCTTACATCGCCGCGTCAAGTCGCAGCGACTTGGAGGATTAGGTAGGGTCGATTGTCCGAACTCCAATCTTAGAAGAACCCGCCGAGCAATGCCGTCCCACACGGACTGCGCCGCTGCTGGGTTTTGAAAGTGCAATCCCTCGTCCTGCAGCCTATTCGTGCAGACTATCACGCGCTGTGGCTGTGATGTGTCTGGCGTGTGCTAGCTTCTGGCGGCAGCACCTGGTCGCTGCTTGCTGCCGTCAAGCTTTGGCCGCTTTGGCCAATTCGTCTGGTCGCGCATCACGAACCGCTCCCTCCCTGTCCAGGATCCCTGCTGCTGACACCCGCGCCCCGCATCAGTCCAGTCACCCACGACGTCCGATGTCTATCCGGCGCTCCATGGCAATCGCCGCCCCGTTGCTGGGCCATTCGCCAAGCTAAATCTGAGCGCTGCCTTTTCCAACTGGCTACCGATTAAGGCTTAGGATTAACATTACTCCCTACCGTTGTGCTTCGATTGTAGGAAGAAGCAAGGCTATCCATGTCGAGCTATTTCCGCACCTCAGTTTGGAGGCAATCGTCCGATACCGTTTGCCGTCTCTCGAATAGTGTGCAGCGCATCGCAGCCATCTCGCCCTGCTATTCGAGAGCCGACACCCAATTGACATTTATAGCTTTAGGTATTAGCATTTGCAGGCGACATCACATATCGTATCCTATTGCAGAACGGCGCTTAAGCAACGGGTGCGGGCCCCCAGCTTGTCCAGAAGCGCATCGTGTAGCTTGGCCTGTCTGTACAATGCATACGATCATGGATCTCTTCCTTCTTAGTTTCAGCGCACTAAGGATAAGGTTCCGCGGAAATGCCCTGCGACTCCCCTAGGTTAGTAAGAATATGAGGCGTCCGCCTACCGTTGTATAGGTCCAGATGTCGTGATTCGCTAACTCACCTTCAGCTGAACTCTCTCTTAACCACGCCTCCTATAAGCAACTACTTACGGATGTAATAATTGTTACGAGCTATGATACGTCTTCTCATCGAACAGAGTTTGAGAATGCAGCGCCATGGCTATGCCTGAGCACGACCAAGGGAGTCAAGTCGGCTGCCAATTGCTCAAGTCCAGCCTCAATGCATCATGTCCGGCAGGCATGGCTCCCAAGACACGGACCTGGACAAATAGAATTGCTCAAGGTTGCGATCCTTCGAACGCGGTAGTCAAACCCCAGTCCAAGCATTCGACCCTCCAGGGACCTCAAACATGACTGGTCCCTGTCCGCGTGGGTGATGACTTGCGCTTGTACAGGCGCTGCATAGATCACCCGCAAGTTCGAGCCGCGTACGCAAGTAGCTGACTGGCATTGGAGCGGTCGTCCAAACCCGTTCGGCTCTAGCGAAGATTCCGTTTCCCTCGTCCACAGACAACAGAAGTGTTCCCTTTGACAAGACAATATGGTGCAATTTGCGTGTCCGGACCGTACATCATCCCACCGACCTCCTTCTCTCGTTCACATGATCCTAGCAGCACGAGATTGATACCATGCACTACAGCACTACCGTACGCATCACTCGCTACCTCGTCGCCCTTCTGATCTCAATTGCTCTCGTTCGCTTATGCATACTTGCCCTGGACCGTGGACGTTTCCAAAGACACCTCCACACTCGTTACATCACTTGGGACTCCTTTCCCAGCCAGTACGCCGAGACTCTGCGGTCGAAAGACTGGGCAGGACTGGCGACCGACACATTCGACTACGCTCGCTGGTTCCCATCATCGCAGTCGTCGATCCCACGCGCGATCCATTTCATCTGGTTCAAGGACCTCTACGATGCCCGACCGGAAACTCAGATACCTGCATCCGGCTCCGAAGCGCCAGAACTGTGTCGGGAACACAATCCGTCGTACAACATCACGATCTGGAATGCACAATCAGGGCGCCAGCTGATCGAAGACAACTACGACTGGTTCCTGCCTACGTACGATGCATACAAGTATCCGATTCAGCGCATCGATGCTCTCAAGTACTTCGTCCTGTGGCACCACGGCGGCGTCTACATGGACCTGGATATCACTTGCCGCCGACCGCTGGATCCTTTACTCAACGTTCCGGCGTGGTTCCCAGAGGCATCGCCGTTGGGTCTCAACAACGATCTGATGGCTTCCCGAGCGGGACATCCTATTCTCGAACTCATGCTACGAAGCCTTGAGTGGCGGAGTCGATGGAACCTTCTGTTTCCTTATCTGACTATCTTCTGGAGTACAGGTCCGCAGTTCACGGGCGACATGGTACAGAAATGGTTTGAACGGCATCCCGTGTTCTCGAACAGCACATCAAGTGAGCCGCGTAAGTCGTCACTCAAGGCCGTTGCTGACCAGGGCTCTTGCAACTCGAAGGAAACTAATGAGGTTTCACAGCATCGAACGACTGGTTCGTCCTGCCTCAGGTCTTCTACTCGGAAGAGTACACGTTCTTCGGTCACAGTCCGGGTGGCACATGGCATGGTCAGGATGTTGCTACAGTGCTTTGGTTCGTCGCGCATCCAGTGGTGTTCTGGGTCCTGGTCATCGCGACTTTGGTAGGGTTTTGTGTTGCTCCAAGGCTGTGGAAGCAGCGCAAGATCAGACTTCGTCATGCAGAGAACCAGTGGAAAGAGTTTGAGGGTTGAGTCAGTCGAGGATGCCACATGGCTTGACCCGTGGAATCACAGCCATAGCTGCAGCTGGGATACATCAAAAAGAACGAACATGAAGACGAAACATGACCGAGTGCGTGGTATCATGATACAGGATACAGAACGAAATGAATTGATCGCATGTCATCCCGATCTTCGACCAATGCGTTGCTACGTGAATACGACACAGAGCGACAACAGTCTCACAGCTCGTCATGCGAAGAGACATGCGCCTCCTGTCCGCTCAGAAGACCAGCATCCAGCTTCTCAGGCTGCAGCTTGCCATGGACGAAATCCTGCACAAACGATCGGATCGAGTGCTCATTCAGATCGCTGAGCCAGCCTCTTTGGTGGAACACAAACCTTCGATCGCTCTTGTTGTCTATTATTGCAAACGCTGGCCACGAGCCCGGCTTCAGTCCCACTCGGGAACTAACACCGGCGTGTTCGAGCGGGTCGCCTGTGACCCATCCTACTTGCTCTTCGAACTCCTTCGCAACCGGGTGTAGGGTCTTCGTAAGCTGCTCTCGCCCCTGCTCTCCCTCAACGAAGATGAAAGCAACTGGGACATCGACGGCGAACTAAAGCAGGTCAGGAACTCGCTCGTGCCCCCAGTGCGGTGAACTCACAGCATAATCAGGTCGAAGATCCAGGCCAAGTTCGCTGATGAGCGGCGAAGCTGCCTCGTTGATGAAGTCCTTGATCGTCTCCTCGTCGAAGGTGTCCGCAAAGTGGCTCTTTCCTTCGTCGAAGTGCTTGAACAGGATGATGCCGGGCTTTTGAAGGTTTTCGGCCAGTCCAAATGTGTTGTCCGAAATGCTCCCAAAGATATGCTCCCCCCGTAAAGATCTTGCCACTTTCGTGAACGTGGTGTTCGAGATCTGATCATCGGCATCGAAGTACCCGACGATCGTGACTCTATCCTTGCTGTTGAAGTCGGCCACATCGTGTACATTCGACAGGAGAGTAATATCGGGATGACTGTGTCTGCGTAAAAACGAGAAAATATTCTTGGCTTTGCGTTCGCCATTGTACACAGTCCGCTGTTGGCCATGGAACACGATAAGAGTCGGGTATATCGGTATGGCCAATTCTTTGCAAAGCTCGTGCTCGGCGGCACAATCGACGTGGCCAAACGTCCAGCTCTCGCTTGCGGCAATCGATGCAGCTGTATGATACTCCGGAGAAGCCACTTTTGAGTGAACACACCAGGGTGCATCAACTATAGAGGTGCTTATTAGATCGTATCGACTTCGAAATTTGCGACGAAGACGTACACAAAACAATGGAAAGATCTTGCTTCGCCGTGAATGCGCTGATGGTTTGAGCGGTCAGGTCTTGGACAGCCGAAGCTGCCATCGCGATGGTCAGAAAAGAACATAGTCGCAACGACAGTGATATCATGTTGCCAGGCGGAACGATCAGAAAGGGACTCGGGATGTGTGGCATTCAACGAGTTCCGAACGCAATAGACGTGGGCGTCCAGCACCATCATTCAGCGAACAGAGCGCGAACACATAGTTCTGCCGCGTCGGGTGCCGAGGAAGTCCGGTCCAGGTTCAACGAGCTAGACGGCGCCGCACGCAGATTGTGCCTCCTTCGCCCTGCCCGGCTTGAAATTCAAACTTCGATAGATTCGCATGGTACGTCTCGCTCTAATCGCGACCGATACGAGCGGGAGTATCGCGCTAGATGATGAAGTCGCAAGGTATCCGTCAAGGTCTTAGATGAGGTCAATAGTCGCCTGATCTTCCATAGGGTACAGGCGTGGCATAGTCGTCCTGGCGCCATTGTGAAGGTTCCAACGTGCGCAAGTACCTTGTCAATCTTGGAAACCAGCTCCAGTCGCGATGTGTGAAACTCAGCCTGCTTAGCGAATGGTGTCAGGTGTGTGAAGGAGTGGTCGGAGATATGAGTGCCAAGACGCTGGCCTCCATCTTTTTGCGCTAGCGACGGCAAAAGAGGAAGGAGCTTAGTCTTACCTGACCACGCTCACTGGTGCTTGAGCATGCCATCACAAGAAAACAGCAGCGGCGCCAAAGTCGAGAAGACAATTCGATGACAGGCTCAACGACCTCATGGAAGCGAAATACCCTCCTACCAGATACCACGATACCACCACTCGAGTCTTTCTCCATGTCATGTCTATACTGCTCTCGCTCTAGGAGCAATACTAACATAGCACAATCACAATTTATCGGACTTCGGTTCGCTCCCCAGCCGAGCTGCCAGAGGCGGAGCTATCACATTGCATGTGTACCAGTAGCTCACATCGAGAGCCAGGCTCCCCTTGATCACGCAGGAATCACAGCCCTGCGAAGTCCTCACAGAGTACATCCGAAAGCAAGACACACCTTCTCACAACGCATGGTGCGGGCCAAGACAGCTCATCGCGACCATGAGAAGGCCTTTGAACAGATGGTCAGGCTTGAATGTCACAATGACATTGGTGTGTTGCATGATCCAACAACTGCGCTTTGGGAATTGAAGTACGGGCGAGCCGTGAGGT
Organism: Zymoseptoria brevis; assembly: GCA_000983655.1. Lineage (NCBI taxonomy): Eukaryota > Fungi > Ascomycota > Dothideomycetes > Mycosphaerellales > Mycosphaerellaceae > Zymoseptoria > Zymoseptoria brevis. Next base: position 83,297 of record JYJE01000972.1, read on the forward strand.
CAATATTGTGGAATGCCCGCTTACCGGCTGTTGCGTGATGCTGTGCCGGACCCCAGCCGCCAGCACCGGCCAGCGTTGAGCCATAAAAGGATTCGCACTTGGTCGGACTACTACACGGACAAGCGCAGCACCAGACAAGGCTCTGGAGCAAGAAAACGGGACTACGATGTTGTCCAGGCGCAGACATGTGTCTGTACGCTAAGCGACTGGCGCTATTCCGTTCGACATGCACTAGCGACAGGCTTCCCGACCGCCTGCGTTCTATCCAGTGCTCTTCATAGTGTGGTTACCGGTGGAGGTAGGGTGCTCACTACCACCACTAACAGCTGAGAAATCACTTACCAACAGCACCAAATGGTAACTATTACCGGATTAGGAAGGAGCTCAAAAAATGAAGCCTAAATGCCTTAAATTGCTAGTGTATCTGTCGATATATCGTTAATTTTCTTATGCTCTTAAACGGCTCTTAATAAACTAATAGTGCCCTTCTTCGTATATTTATATTGTACTAGCTCTTAATCCTTATTAAATGCTATTGTTCCTTGTGTTAGTAGTCTATACTAGCTTCTTAAACAGTTGCACGCCTTAATAATATCCTCTTGCAGACAAGAACGATAGTATCTAACAAGATCCCTACTAGCTAAGAAGGCTCGTTCGTCCTTATTACTTATAATTAGAATAGCTAGTGTGTTAAATGCTATGCGAGCGAGCTCTAGCTCTACATAGCGCCGTTTAAACTAGTATTAAAGGAGGTTAAGGGGCTCGGTTAGCGTGTCTTGTATACAGTCGGTAGAGATGTAGTTATCGAGGGGATCGACGCGTGCGAAGGGGGTGTTGAGTTTACATCGTTTAAAGTCGCGGAGGTGTTCGTAAAGGTCGTCGCTCTCGAGAGCGCGCGCGGTGGAAGGAGAGGTTTACGGCTTGGCCGTATATCTATTAATCCTATTGGTTCGGAGCTACTGCCGCTAGTTACCGGTATACACGTGAATCCTTACTACTACCACTAACAGACGATAAATCGCTCACCAAACCAACCGGTAACCTCACCAACCACCACCATTAACCAAATCCACCAGACCATGAAGAGCACTGGTTCTATCAGCGATCAGTGTTGCTCACATTGGTCCCCTGGTCTCCCGGAAGACACATCACACGCCCTCCCCCGAGATCAACACAGTGCTAATGCAATGGAACCTTGAAGGAGCCCAAGCAGGCGTGTCGACTATCGAAAGTTTGTAAACGAGGTCACTTGGGTCCTGGGAGTTTTTCGACCGGTCTCGATGCTATGGCGAGATCGAATCAGCTCTGATCTGAGGTGGCAATTGGACTTTTGGGTACGCAGTCCCTTGGATGACGAATATAAGTATCAGTCGAACTCGCTCTCCAGGCCAACTCAGATCAGCCCACGACTCAGACATCTTGCCGCACCAATATCAGATTAACGCGCAGGAACAATACCATCCATCTTCCCAACATTCAACATCACGACGACTTGTCTTTCCGAAGTCACTGGGTGAGTGAAAGCCTTTACCGTTGCCAGTCATGCACTGACACCTCTGTCTCGACAGTAACACTCGGCATCATGCACTTCACCAAGGATGTCAGCTCCAGCATCATTGCGGTTGGAGTTCTCCTTCACGGCACGGAAGCCCTTGTCGTCAAACGATGCGTCGGCAACGGTTATGGGACCCTCTACAATGACCATGCTTGTCGAGATGGAGCCAGTGTGGCATTCTCCCTGAGCAATGCCGGCTGTCTAGCCAACCAGAACGGACGCAATTCTGTCTACGTCCAGACCTCATGCGGACTCGATCATTCTATGGTGTGGTCTCCAGGCCCTGACTGCAACTGTCAGAACGACTGTGCCCACGTGCCAGGGACCCAGGGATGCTGGGACTTGAACGGACACAAAGGAGCATCGTCCTTCCGGTTCATTGAGGGAAACTGCGGTTCAAACAATTGCTAGACGTTGACGGCGCTGGAAGGGCCTCACAGGAGGTCCGCACCGAAGTATCGCACGGAGGCTGTGTGGGAAATGCTCGGAGTTGGACTGTCGGTGATATTCGTCCGACGTAGACATTAGTCGAACACATTCTGAATCCAGTCGTTGGTGCTGACAAGGGACAAATCATAAGTCGCATTCATACTTCGCTGTTTCAAGTCTTGGAGCAAGCCGAGACTCCATGTGGTGGGCTCCAAATTGGCCCCCTTTCCAGCCGGCTTGCCCACGATAGCGTGGACAGAGAGCTCACTTGTCAAAGCACAACAGCGTTGAGCGTGATGTCGCTGATCATTGTGCTAAGTGACAGTCTTGATAGAGATTCCCACCGGACTTTGTTTGAGTCTACGATTCTGCGGGAGTCGCTTCCCCATTCATGTCTACTTACCCAAACATGAACCCGATCAAAACCCAGCCTCACACTTGATCTTGAATAACCACCCATTCTGGATCTCGCAGCCACCATATAGCCCCAAAGTCCTCTTGCAAAGGCAGTCGAAGCAATAGTCGTTGATGCTCCACTCCTTCTTGGATACGCATTCGCCAAAGTCGGGATAATAGATGCTGTGTTTAATGGCTTTGCATGCTGACTTGGCGGAATTCACGTCGATTGTAGGCTCTTCAAATCTGGGATCGAGACAGTAGCAGTATCCGTAATATGCTCCGCTGGCGAGGGTGAGACTGTGCATCAGCTGGAAGCCGAGTAGAGTCGCGAGGAAAGTAAGGCGGTGCATGCTTTTCGCTGGAGGAGGTTGGTGAGCTGCTTGAATGGTGGAGTGGATTGGAATGCTGGCTTACTTCGATGTTCTGAATACAAGGCAGCGAGAGAATCTCTGTTGGCTGTTGCAGCAGACGGTTTCGCAGTGCTTGTGAGACTGAGTTAACGGCTTGCGGGACGTGTGGTTTTGGCTGGAGAAAAAGCGGCAACAGCACCCTTTTAGTATTTGAGCGAGCATACGCCAGAATAGGATCTCGGAAGCGTTGGAAAGGCTCTGGATTCTATCTCCTGAGTCGGAGATGATCGAAGGTCTTCATGCTTGGTCCCCTGGTGGACAGGCCATTGTGCAACGACATCATATGTAGAAGAAGCAACCACATCATGTGTAGAAGAACTCATCGCTGTATAAATCTCTGCAGGATTCTGGATCACCATTCAGCGAGGCGGCCTATTGAACGCTCAGCTCGACAAATGACAAGGTCACAACGACGAGATGAGCTACTTTTCCTGGAAGCTCACGCTCGTTGGAAAGCAGGATTGGTCGAGCTGGAGCATCACGGTATGGAAGGCGAGGTGCGCCGGACTGCTGAATACGATGTAGGTATCCTTCGAAATTGTGCTGCTTTAAATTTGCAGGTTTCCTCTGCCCTCGTCTTCGTCACCACTTCCAGTTTCGCCGTGCCATATAAATATCAAGAGTTGGGTATCATCGTTCCCGTGTCCTTAGCTCCATGCCATGGTTTTGCCCCTTCCATCATCACAAGTCGTGTCTCGATCGAGGTGTGTCCATGGTACGTGCCGCCCAATAACTCCGTTCCCAAATGCATGTTCCCTCCCTGGTGGCGCTGTTTCCGCACTCGTGCTCAAGTCCATTGCAAGCGATAGAGATGACCTACGCCTCATCGACCTCAATCTCCCCAAAATGAACGCCGACTTCATCACTGCTCTTGCTGCCGTCCATTTGCCCACGCCCAGGCCGCTCAATGTCCCCCATGGGACCTCTCGTATTACTTCTCCTCCGCCCTGCACCTGGCAGTTTCTTTCCTAAGCCCAGCTCCGCCATGCCTGCGTACAGTCCATCATCGGAAGGTGTACGTATCCTCAACTGCGGTCTGGTATGTGATTGAGAGGGGTACGCGATCAGACATGCATCGTCGAAGTCCGACTCGTCCTCGGTATCTTCGTCCTCGTCATATTCGTCCGAGGAAGCGGAAGGCGAGTAAGAAAGGTCTGGTTCCGGGTCGTGTAACTCGTGATGGAATTGTGGTTCCGTGGGAGAGGTAGGCGGAGAAGCCAGGCTGGCTCGAGAAGGAAAGCGGGAGAGGGAGAGATCGTCGTCCGCGTCCTCGCCGTCGAGGAACAGTGCGTCGTCATAGTCGTCGTTGTCGCTGTCATCCTCATCGGTATCGTCCTCGTCTAATTGTCCAGCCGTTGGAGGTAGTGGTGCTGAGACCAGTTTCGACAGTGAGGACGGTCGGTGTTGGAACCTATGGAATTGGATCGATCGTCGTCTAGTGGCCAGGTCGTTCTCAATGTCGACAATTCGTAGGCGGAGAGACTCGTAGTGCATGAGGTGACCGACGACGTAGCGAAGATGGCGATCGGGACGGCCTGCTTCGTGATTGAGTCGAGTTTGGGCGGTGTGAGCGAGGGAGTATGCCTCTGCTAGAGACATTGTGAATTGTTCTCTCGGTTGAGATGATATCGATTCTGGTGTGAAGCAAAGGTGTAGATGTTGGTATATGCGAGATAGAGAAAGAGAAGAGGCAGATCGGGAAAGCAATAGTCAATCGCCTCGTCGAGTCACATCGACAGACGTCCTCCAATTCTTTCCTGCACACGTTTCTTCTCACATGCATGAATCGAAAGAAACGTAAGGAACGGTGGACCCGCTGGCGCTCCGGTGCCTCCGATCAATCACGTCCGGTACGGCCGAAGTAACAGCGTGGATGTTACGCCTTGTGCCTGGAGCTTGGCCCAATGAAGACAACACGCGTTTTTGGCCTTGCAGAGAGGCGCTCAGGCGGCGCCAAGAGGGCGTAGAGTGGAGCAAGTTGTTCCGATGATGAGCAGATGTGACTTGCAGAGAAGTTTCTCTCGTATAGACGCGTTGGCCACGCAAATCGATGACTTCAATGCGTGCGATTGATGTTGTACAGTTCCAGTGTGTCGAGGGTAGTTCGAGCGACGACCACAACAAAACAGGCAGGACGCACTGATATGGTGCTCATCATTGCCTGATTGCTCATCAAGTACATGTCAGCCCACGCCTTGAGTACATGTCAACATGTCCATTACAATGGTGCACGTGTTCTTTCGTCGGTCAGCATTGGGCTCGATTGGTGATGCATGGACCCAAATTGCGGACCGTTGGCATCCAAGTTCCACGGTGGAGCAGAGACATGATAGAGTCACCGACTTCTTCCTTGTTCTGGTGCTTGAGAGAATTCTCCTCCGTATATTCCCGATGGCTGAATAGTGAGATACAGCAAGACAGCGGCAGAACTCGGAATCATGTCGGAGCATTTCCTTGCTGCTCGTAGAGCGAGATGTCGTTCATGTCGATAGTATGGCGATGTATTGACGATGGAAATTATGGGATGGCACTGACCGGTCTGACACGGTTGATGGGGATGGTTGAAGATCTGCTGACGTTCGGCTGACGAATCGCCAAGCGGGTCAGAAGAGTAATTCTACAAGAAAACGTGTTCTTCCGCAACGCGCGATGCCGCGGCAGGACAGGCGGCACGGCACGACCTCATCGATATTTCACCGCCAATGCAGTGCTTCAGGGCTCTGCTTGACATATCAGCGGTTTGATCAAGTGATCAGAGCAGATCTCAATCCGAGGAGAGCTTTCGTACAAGGCCAGCATGTGCCAAGGCAGCTCTGAATCCCAAGTTGAAGCATAGTAGAGAACTTGAAATGATCATAAAAGCAATCCAAAGTAAGATTCTCGAACCTAAAGACACCTATCCCTAAAAGAGCTGCCAGATACTTTGACAGAGAACAAAGCAGTTGTACAACAGCAACAGAACACCACATATCCACCCGTCCGTGCCGTTCCAGTCCATTTCTCCTTCGTACAAGTGTACTCCCATGTTGTTGCTATTGTTATTCCTCATCTAGTGTGTGTTTTGTGATGCAGTCGTAGCCTCGCGGTGCTGTGCCAGCGAGTATGTCATTCTTCATCTCCTCTCCTTTTTTCAATTCTCCTCCTCTCATTACTTCTTCTCCTCCGCTACAACATGAACATCATGCGGTTGCTCGTACCGCTGCCTGAACCGGTGCCTCCTCCCAATCTTGAACCTCTCGTCGAACTGGCTCTTGCCGCACCACCAGTAGCAGAGGCGCCGCCACCAACGTTGCGTGTGCCGGTGACCTTGTTCGTAGTGTCATTGTTCTTCCAGTTGGCGGGTTGCAGAAGCTGCAGAGGAAGGGTTCCAAAGTCGGGCACCTCCTTCCTGATCTTCAACACGATCACCGGTCCGACGATCAGGGCAACGAAGAGCACAAACATGGTGAAGTACAAGATGGCGTAGCGCACCACGCGGCGTTTGCGGAGCTTCGATTGCTTGAGCGAGTAGATCGGTGGGCGGATTTGACGGCTGCGAGATGAGTCAGTATGAGATGGGACAATGTAATGGACAAGTCAACGTACCTAGGCCTCAACCAGAAGAGCATGACCGAGTGGAACTTGTCGATGTATGGGATCAAGATCGCGGGCAACATGAAGAAGAGCAGCATGTGGCCAAGACAAAAGTCTGCGGCGAAGAAACCCATCTCGGTGATCTTGCAGAGGAACTCTCGACCTGGCTGTGACATTGTGTGCCAGCCCAGAGCGTACCACTTGCCGGTCCACCATGCTATGTTCGAAGTGTCGGCGCGGAACTCTCGGGTAAGGGCGAGGGCAATGATGAGCTTGAAAATGAAGCGCTGAATGGCCACGACGGCGATCATGCCCAACAGAGCCCGGGAGAAATTCCAGCTCTGGAGGAAGAACATAACCTCCCAGAAGGCGAGCAGCATGACAACCGCGATACCGTGGGCAATTCCGGCGAGAACGGCACCAAACTTCTTGCAGCACATATTAAGCAGTGGTCCCATACAGCAAGCCATTCCGAAAAACATGATAGCAACTCCGGCGTAGACGGCGATCGGGCCGAAGGCGACCAGACCGACGCGAATGAGGGCGTTTCTGGGCTTAATATCGACGCCGTCGTTGTTCTCAGCGATAACACCGACGCCGGAATTCATGAAGAGGTAAGGGATCAGGGTGGCTGCGACCAGGACAAGCGGGCCAAGGATTTCACTAAAAAAGATGTTGGTGAACTTGCCGCGAGGAGTGTCACCAGAGAGCTTGGCAGAAGGCTCTCCGAGAGCCTTGCGCTTGAATCCAGTGAGGCGAGTGCGCGACAGACGCACGAAGCCGATCCAGGATGCCGAGTGAGCCTTGGTGTTTCCGCGTGACAACCAGCGCAAGAACTCGCGGTAGTCGATGAAGAAATCGGCCCAGGCGAATTGATGGGGGTTGAAGACAAAGGGCGAAATGCACAGGGCGAGGAGAGACACCCAGAACCAAAGCAGCCAGTATCCCCAGACAGTCAACGTTCCGAAGAGCAGCATCATTAGGAGACGAGCACCCATGTAGATTGACGGTCCAGCGAAGCGGGAGTAAAGAACACCGAACGGCATACGAGCGGTGGCGAAACCACGCCCGGTGCCGATGTAGCGAGCACCACCGAAAGACAGATCCTGCTGGAGAGAGTAGGCGTAGATTTGCGTGACGAACACCTCGAACAGCGGTGATAGCGAGGAGAAATGCTTCGCCAGGCGGGTCAGGGCTCTCCAGAATCCACGCTCAGTCAACTCCTGCACCGTGAGTGGCACAAAGGAGATGAAGAACACGATGAAGATCGAAACGATGCAACGCTGCACCCAGTCGAGGATCGGAACGGTATTGGCACATCCAGTCGGGTAAAGAGGATCGGTCTCGGGAACGTCGCGATTGTATCGGCAGCTGATGGTCTCGTGGCGGAGGGCTCCCAGGTTGAGCAAGCACCACATGAACATCTGCACCGACAACATGACGAACAAGTTGTTGATATGGAAGCCAGGGTGAGCGTAGTAGAATGACAGGAAGCGATCCAGTGGGAGTTGTGTTCCGAGGTAGTAGTACTCGCGAGACAGCATCTGTTCTCCCATGCCAGTTCCAATCTTGGTGGTGAAGTTGAGAATAGAGCCGAATCCCAAATCACGTCCCTTACCACACTGGTAGTATTCGCAGTGCTTGATGCGACCACCACGGAGGATGGCGTTCATACCAGCGTAGATGTCCTCGTTCAAGTGAAGTCCCTTCTGCGCCTTGGATACACCTCCACGAGTGGTCATGAAGATGCCATTGAGGAAATCCGGGTGACCATAGTGAAGCTTGCCGCCAATCTGTGCCAAAGTACGAGAGAAGAGGGTACCGAATGTCTGTTCCTTTCCAGCAGCGACGTCACCAAGGATGCCGATGTTCTCGGAGAAGATGTATTCACGCGCACCGAGGATGGCGACGGGGTTGAACTTGGTAGGTGGCAGGCCAGGAGTGTATGGCGAGACATTGTCGGTAGTCATTTCCTCGAACTCTGCGAGCACGGAGCGAATCTTCAAGCATTCCTCGAGGTAGTTGTCCTGGTTGGCGTCGATGAGCTGGATGTACTCTCCGCGATAGAAGATCAAGCAGTGGTTCTGGTTGTCGGACTTGCCATCACCGAGAATGGGGTTGCCAGAAAGCATGATGCGGAACTTAGGACGACGCATGCCGTTCTCCATGAGTTCGGAGTGGCCATCGATGAGTGCAGAGAAGAGTCTGGGGTCCTCGCCCTCGTTGGCTGGGGGCTCCTCATCCAGGTAGGCGATCTGAAGGTCAGGGTAGGCACGGAGAAGGAACTCGGCGTTTTCACGCTCCTCTTTACTAAATTTGGAGTACCGCTGCATGGACACCACAATCTTGAACTTGCGGCGAGCCATGCGTTCGAGTTCGCGCTCAAGCTTGTCGGAGTTGCCACCAAACATCTGGACGACTTCAGGGTTTTCGACACGGTACAGCAGCTTGATTGCACGGCTGTAGTTCATGAAACCGGAGATCGTGCGGTAAAGTGTCTGCGAGCGGAGGGAAGCCCAGATGCGAGTGCGGAGGGTGTATTCGGGAGCGGCAGATTTGAAACCAATGCAGTAGAATGGCAGGTCGTCAATCTTGCTCTTGGCGGTATCCTTCTCGTTCTTCTCGTACTCTCCATTGAATTGCGAGGTCTCGTCAGCCAGAATCTTGGTGTCCTTAACGAAGCAGTCCCATTCATGAGGATGAAGCTGTTTGAGGTACTCCAACATGGTGACACGGGAGTATGGCTCGTCCTCGCGGATGATCTCACGTAGAGACAAGAGGATCTTCTCGCTGTAGTGAGGAATCATCACAGTGAACGTCGGCATGTTGTCAACCGGCAGGGGCTCGGGGATTGGCGTGGAGAGCGATTGCGCAAAGAATGAGATTCGACGCTCGGCCTCGGACATGGCTGGGAAGAACTCGGTCTTAAAAGAGTGATCTTCTTGAGACACGAAGAAGGTCGGCGCCCGGAGAGTGCGCTTTCCCTCTTGCTCGGACGGAACCTGGTGGTACAGCAGCTTCTGAACGTGGTCGATAGCAAGCAAGTGCTCGCGGTACATGGAGATGACAATGGCGTTCCAGATCTGAGAGATGAGGACCTTTGGCTTGTACTTGATCTCCATGTCGGTCGTGGCCAGGATCTTCGAGTAGACACGCTTGGGAAGGCGAGAGAAAATGTTCCTCCACGGAGTCCAGATCGAAACACCGAGGTAGAAAGATCGGGCCACGGAGAAGACGCAATTCAAGATCACGTACCAGAGGTAGGTATCCAGGAAGAACAGAATCAGATCGGTGAAGTACATCAGAATGAGCAGGACAGTCGGCTGCTGCTTGCAGAGGATGTCTTCGAGGTACAAGATTCCGACGCAGTTCTGAATATCCATGGTGGAGAGAATGCGGATCGGGTCACGAATGGACAGAGTCAAGAAGAAGTAAGACTCTGCCAGCTTGGCGGCGAAGACCAGAGTCCAAAGGCCGTAAGACATCCACATGTCGTTGCCATGCAGACGAGGCCAGCTGGCGGTGAACGTCTGACTGGCCACGTACTGTCGACGCTTTCCATTCAGGTAGCTGCCGAAGAGACCGCCCAAAGGCATGATGGCGAAGAAGAACACAGTAGCCAGAGCGACCAGGAATTGGACAACACCCAGGATGAGAGCGATTTTGCCCGTTTGCTTGAAACCGAAGATGTAAGCTGATGGTGCGACATTGATCGCGAACATGCCGAGAAGAGCGAATAGACGCTTGGTCAAATGCTGAGCGCCGGCCCATCGTCGTGGGACATACAGCCACTCGGCGAGGGTAGCGAGGATTTGGATAATGCAGCCAACAGTACCACCGAGCGCGACTGCAGACCATTGTGCGGGTGCGTTGGGTTTGTTGTTAAGCTGTTGTTGGTAGTCCTTGGTGTAGAGCGTAGGCGAGTTGAAGGCGGTGTAGAACCAGAAGACACACACGTGGATGATCCAGATGCGGTTGAAGTTCGTCAACATGTGGAACCACGATCGAGTCTCCTTGTAAGTCTTGAAGAATGCCTTCTTCCAGATCACGTCCTTCAGACGCTCGTATCGCTCAGCGGGCGGCAGATCAACTAGGCGGGTCTTATCCTCAAAGGAGAGCCGCTCGATACCCTCGGGGTACCAGAAAAGCTGGTTCATGTCGTCGTATCCAATGACCTTCTGGTGATCCAGCTCTTTGCGCACGTATTTGCCTTCGTAAATCTCGTATCCTTGGTCTCTGCAGAAATCGTACAAAGGATTGATGCAGTTGATGAGGTAGGTGAACTCATCAACGGGCTCGACGCGGTTCTGGCAGGCGGGAGACTGATAGTAGTCCTCTGCGCACTTGTACAAGAAGCACAGAACTTCTGGCATGTACCGGACCTGGTTGGCCTCTCCCCAGCAGAGCAGGTAAAGGGCAATCTGGCGGACGCGATCATGCTGAGACATGCGGTTCATGCGCGTCTTCCAGCGGTATTCTGCGGCCTCCAAGCTGTTGTCACCTTCGAGGCTCTCGAGAGTTGCCTCCTCGTTTTGAGGCTCATTGTCCTTGTTCTTCTTCTTGGCGGCTTTGCGAGCCTTGCGAGTCGCGCGGTTGGCCTTGCCGAGCTTCATATTGGCGAATCCGACCGCGTCGTCGAGATCGAGGTGAGCGGCGAAGTACCATTTTCGGTAGTTGGCGTTCTCGCCACCGATGTAGTCGGCGTGAAGTGAGAGAAGTGCCTGATTGGGAGACATGCGCGATGCACGGGAGTCGAGGAGAGTCATCAGGTGATCAAACATGTTGCGCATGCTGTCACGCTGGAAACCGAATTTGGCTGTCAGATCAAGAAAGATGTCTTCGATCTCTTCCTTGGAAAGCGGAATTTGAGCGTCAGACGTCCAGGCTGGATATGGCTCTCTAGACCGTTGGCCAGCTGGCAGCGCGCTTGTGTAGTCCATGCCGTAGACGGGTGTTGAGGCGCCCGACGAGCGGTTGCCACCGTATGAAACTTGCGACGATGGTGGGCGATATCCGCGGCCTTGACCGTCACCATATGAGTTGTATCGCTCGTCGCCACGTCCGTAGTAGTCCATCTCGGCGGCGCGGGCCATGTCGGACCTCATTGTGAAGTCGCTGAAAGTCTCCGAATCTTCTTCGGAGTCGTGACCGCGCCTCTTCGGAACACCGCCTTGACCCGGCTGCTGGTACTGGCCTGCAGGTGGAGCGCCCTGGTCGTAGTACTGGTTGTCGTAGTACTCATCTTGATAGCCTTGCTGGCCAGCGTCGTAGTATCCATCCTGATAGCTGTCGTGACCAGCCTGGTAGTAGCCCTGATCATCGTAGTATCCATCTTGCTGGCCGTGGCCGCCCTGGGCGTAACCTTGCTGATCGTAGTAGGCCTGATCGTCCTGGTAGTATGGATCAGCGCCGCCGTGTGGTGGAGGTCGCTGTTGGCCGTAGCCGTCATCGTAGCCGCCCTGAGGGTGGGCCATGATGGGTGGTGGTGAAGGATTAGGTACTGCTGTGAGTGAGTGTCAGCTGCTGGTCGATGTCTTGAATGGTGTGCGGAGCGTCGCGGCCCACGCGACGAGGCGGAAAGAGGTAACATGTGTCTGCAGACACAGTGAGTGCGCGTACCGTTCAATCGTAAACCATGAGATGCAGCGATGCGTTGCTGCGGCGAAGGGTGAAATTAGAAGTAGCTCGTCGAGGACGAGAGATGTGTTGTTGAGCGAGCGTGGCTGTCCAGTCCGTCGCGGACGTTGTCGTGGGAAGTGAGTGTTCCCAAGGTGCAGGAGCGTGCGCCTCGATGGTATGGCGGTGTTGAGCAGTGGTGCAAAGCGAAAGTCACTCTTCAGCAGTCGCCGTCGAGGTGGGTGGTGAGGGAAGGAGAAAGGGCGCCACTTTCTCAGAGCAACAACTGTGAAGGAACGCGCGGAAAGGAAGGGGACGAGCGCTTCCTGCCAATGCTCCTGACGGTTGCGGCCGCTGATTGGCTGGGCGGAGCGGGAAGTTTGTATTTTCCAAAGTTGTCGCACCCGCGAATCTTGTCCGGACAACTACTGAGCAAACAAGCAGCACAGGGAACTGATGAGATATTCACCGGCTGAGGATGTTGATGAACAAAAGCGCGAAGAAGGTGCGAACCATGCTCGAGACAATTCTCACAGCCGTTTGACAGGAAATTTCGAAAAGGAGAACCAAGAGCCGAACGTCGACTTTTCCATGTTTTGCTGAGGCGGGCTAAAATACAAGTTGCCCCAGCATTTGACCCACCACTCTTTTCTCCGCGACACTGCCGCCAACCAGAGTTCCTCGCATCGAATCCTCCTGGAAGATTTCTCGATCTTCCCTGCCATGATCCGGATGAGGCCGTAAGAACTGGCGAGCATTCGCCTCGAACCCGGCATCCTTACAACGTTCATCTCGACTCTTGGAGGATGGCACAGCTGTTGGACATTCATCATCAATTCGAATATGGCTAAGGTAGCTCTCGGTTCCATATCAAGATGTCGACCAGCTATCCGTATGCAGCAGCCAACTCTAATCCACGAAACCTGCCGAATCAGCCTGTGACACCCGCGTGCAACGATGTGGCGAGCGTTGAAGAACATGTCCTACAGTCCTGCCATTTTATGCATCCCACGCTCATCTTTCTGTGCGCTGTCATGTCCGATATCAACCCGCCACTGGATCTCGCCTGCCATTTGGTGAAAGTCTGCAGCGATACCCATCCCAATCAAGTTATTCGTGAGCTATTTCAGGTTTGAAATCCGCCGGCAGCAGTAGTGTCGGCAAGCTTCCCGCGGATGGAAAGGCTTCATCCACCAGATTGCGCTTCATGCAGCCGACGACCTGCTCTGGAACAAGATCTGAAGGAGAGGAGCAAGAACTGGTTCCATCACCACGTGGGGCGCAGTCGAGACAACCATGTCGAAACGATATATAAAGTAGACAGCCACGTCGTCGACTGCATAGTTACGAGCTCATCCCTTCAAGAACGAAATACTGCCTTTGGTACCTGCAGCTTTAGTTCGCCCTTCTTGTCGCTGACGCAAACCACACTATCGGCTTCGCCACGTCGAACGACGACGTTGTCTTGGACTGAACAGCAGGCCTCAGCGTATCCAAAGCACACCTCACAGAGCGCCAAGGTGACGCCGGTGGTAAAGCGGCGTGCTTCAAATTGATTCACAAAGATCCGAATCGAACTTCGCACGCCTTCGAGTTCTTCATGAACACTTTGCACGAATCAATATCTCGGGCTCATCTTCCTCCGGTGGCGACCATCACCACACTCACAGCGAACCATCAATCGCATGCTTCAAAGATCTTCACAGTAGAACTCAAAGCGTTGAGCCAAGCAACGCGGCCCGTCAACATGGTAGACAGGAATAGTTCGCCACGTAATGCTGCCAGTCCTCGTATCACGTGATACAAGGCGAGCATTCGATCTCTACCTTATGCGCGCGCGTATACGGCAAAGGAGGGTTTCGTATTTGTGTAGGAGATCTTCTGCCGGATATCCGAGCGGAAAGAGGTTGTTTCGCCCGTTGCAAGATGAAGGCCAATGAAAATTCACATCCGTCGCGGCTCTACCTTTGCGCTTGGACCAGAACTGGTTAGACAGAGGGCGGCGAACGCGTAAGATTACCCTTGGCCACGGCTTGTCTCCTTAACAACATCTCTTGTGTCGTCCATTTCACTCCTTGTCGAAGACTTGCCACTTCTTGTTCATCGCTCTTTCTCCCTTGGCAGACCTTGCTACATTCTAATATCTTGTATTGACCTCTTCACACACTCGCTAAAGCTCCAGGATTGTATCGCCGCGTGCACTGGTGCATTTCCGCGCGTACAGCATCATTTGATTTACCCCTGCCTTCATCGGCTAGATCTTCACCTTTCACCAAGACCTCGACTCGTACCACAAACACCAATACTCCGGCAATATGAGATCATTCGGACTCGCTACGGCGACCATTGTGGCCAGCAGCTTCATCGCCAGCACTATCGCGCAGGACCTGCCCTCGATCGTGATCAAGGGCTCCAAGTTCTTCTACGAGAACAATGGCACACAATTGTAAGAGCATGGCATTCTTGAATCCACAGATTCAAGCACTAACACACCATCAGCTTCATGAAGGGTGTCGCATACCAGCAGGAGTACGCCGGCAACGGCTCGACCACCTCCAGCGATAACACATACACCGACCCTCTCGCCGATGCGTCCACATGCCAGCGCGATATCCCATACCTGCAAGAGCTCCAAACCAACACCATCCGTGTTTACTCGATCGACCCCGATGCCAACCACGATGAGTGCATGACCGCATTGGCCAACGCTGGCATCTATGTCGTCGCTGATCTGTCCGCGCCTATCGCCGGTGGCTCCATCAACCGCAACATGCCGACATGGGACGATGCGCTCTACTCGCGCTACACCGCTGTCGTGGACAGCATGGCGAAATACACCAACACTCTCGGCTTCTTCGCCGGTAATGAGGTCTCCAACGCCGTGAACAACACCGAAGCCAGTGCGTTCGTCAAGGCCGCTGTCCGCGACACAAAGGCATACATCAAGTCAAACAACCTTCGCACCATCGGTGTTGGTTATGCTACCAACGATGATGCTGACATTCGCGAGAACATGGCGGACTTCTTCAACTGCGGCGACCAGAGCTCTGCCATTGACTTCTGGGGATACAACATCTACTCGTGGTGCGGTGACTCTTCCTACCAAAAGTCCGGCTACGATGTTCGCACCAAGGAGTTCTCCTCCTACTCTGTGCCCGTCTTCTTCGCTGAGTACGGTTGCAACGAGGTCGAACCCCGCGAGTTTGGCGACATCACCGCGCTTTACGGTCCGCAAATGGCTCCAGTCTGGTCCGGTGGTATTGTCTACATGTACTTTGAGGAGGCCAACAACTACGGTCTTGTCAAGGTCGACGGCGACTCAGTCTCTACTCTTCAAGACTTTGACAACTACAAGGCCCAGATCGCCAAGGCTAAACCATCGGGTGTCGACATGGACTCTTACTCTCCAACCAACAGCCCTGCCGCTTGCCCGACCGCAAACGACTGGAGTGCTCAGTCTTCTCCTCTTCCACCATCTCCCAACGAGGAGCTCTGTGGTTGCATGTACCAGACCCTCAGCTGTGTGGCCTCCTCCAACTTGGATTCGGAGGACTTTGGCAAAACCTTTGGCACCGTCTGCGGTCTTGGTGATGACGTCTGCGCCGGTATTGCCGCCAACGCCACCACCGGCGACTACGGCGCTTACAGCATGTGCAACTCCACCGAGCAGCTCTCGTTCGTCCTCAACCAGTACTACCTCAGCCAGAACTCCGCTCAAGACGCCTGTGACTTCGATGGCGCTGCAACTCTCAAGGATTCTCAGACACCTTCGGGTAACTGCAACAGCTTGCTCAAGGAGGCTGGCTCTGATGGTACCGGCACTGTCAGCTCTTCACCAACTGGCGGCAAGTCCGGCTCTGGCTCCAAGTCCGGCGCGACCTCCAAGGGTGCCGCTGGATACTCTGCCAAGGCCAGCGCAGAGGTTAGCATGCTCCCAGTGTTCTTCATGGGTATCCTCGCGGTGCTTTCCGGTTGCGGCATGATTTTGTTGTAGATCGGGAGGATCAATCACTTTGGCATTTTCATGGTTGGGATTCGCGTATGTTTCTTTAGATTTGCCTGCAAAATGGCCAGAACCAGAAAGCATGGAGTAGGGTTTTATTTGTAAAGATTACCTCACCCGGCGAGGAAAGGAATGCAATTTTGAATTGTCATTACACTGCTGTCTTTGCTATCATCTTTCCGCAATGTGCACGTCGCCTTATGATCAATCGAAAGGATTCGATAGCTCGTGCGTTATTGCGAATATCATCGAAAGACGGCGGAGCTGACTGCGGATGCGGACCTCCGAAGCGCGAGGCCCAAGCTCCTCGAAAGAAAGTCTGCGAGACCCTTCTATCATCTGCGAACCATCATCACCAAACCATCCACCAATACACAACTTTCATTACCTTCCACTCCACCACCAAGCGGACACATCACCCTCTCTCCACCGCCATCATGATGTCCCTTCGCGCCGCCTTCCGCGCCGCTCCACGCACAGCGACTCGCATCGCCTCACAATCACCCTCCATCCGACCCGCCTTCCAACGAACTCTCCAAACCCGCATCCCACAACCCCTCCCCCGCCTCGCCGCCTTCAGCACAACCCGCACCCGCTTCGACGAAAACTCGCAACAACTCGCCATCAAACTCGACAGCGAAATCAAAATCGAAACGGAAGAATCCAACGTCACCGCCGGCAGCGACACCAACGTCGACGCCTTTCTCGCCGAGAACCCCGATTGGAATATCGAGGACACCGCCGGCGAGCAGGATGTCTTCATCACCCGGCAATACGAGGATGAGACGATTACCGTGCACTTCAGCATTGCAGACTTCAACTCGCAGATGATGGGCGATGAGGATATGGATTCGGCGATGGGCGATGAGGAGGACATGGAGATGCAGAGCCATGGCGCGAACTCCAAGGGCGCTATCAACCGGGGTGGCACGGCCAATGGCAACTTCAAGGTCGCGCCGGAGGATAGCGTCGCGCCTGCGGATCGGGAGGAGCTTCAAGATGAGGTAGGCTGATGTTGACGTTGAACCACAAGATACAGACCACTGACATATCCTTCGCAGGAGGACCAACCCGCTTTCCCCGTCAGCGTCAACGTCCTCATTCAACGTCCCTCTAAGGGTGCTCTGAAATTCCAACTCGTCGCCAACGACGGCGACTTCATCATCCACCAGCTCTCGCAAATTCCCGCCTCCACCGGCAACGGCTCCGCCGCGGACCTCCTCCGCGCACACCAGGAGACCGCCTACGCGGGCCCGCCATTCCAGCAGCTCGACGAGGAGGTGCAGGGAATTTTGGAGAGTTATCTGACCGCGAGGGGCATCACCAGCCATTTGGCGCAGTTTGTGCCGGACTATATCGATGTCAAGGAGCAGAAGGAGTATCTTGGGTGGTTGGGACGGGTGAAGGAGTTTGTGGAGTGAGAGTCGAAGACTCGAAGAAGAGAGCATGAGGAACATCAAAGGGGAAGTGTAGGACCGGTGGGAGAAGGAGAAGGGAGTACGGTAGGAGCTGGAGCCGACTTCTACGACGCTGTGTACGAGAGAAAAGTCGACAGTCTGTACGAGGAAGATTGCATGTGTCTGGCGTACCGTAGGTTTGCTTTCGATGTAGTTTTATTCGGTCTCTGCTGGCTGTATACCTTTGAGGACAAGCCAGAAATGAACGTCTCCACTACCACCGCACTTCCTTACTGCCACTTCTCGGCAAAACGCTGCTTACAACTCATGTTTCAAGCGTGAACCTTGGTACTCGCATTCATTAAAGGTCAATTCGACGTTGGCACGATAGAGGAGTGGTGTGTCGTTTAATGACATGAAAGGCGCCGCCATGTTTTCTCCTCCGCGATGACGCATGAGATCGTCTTTCAATTCTCGACACTACAAAGTATAGGTATCGAAGACTCAACAACACAACGCGGCGAACGACCCGTCTCTCTCTCTCTCGCTCTCCAATCCCACCCAAAACATCCAACAATTCATCACCTTTAGCTCACCTCCCCAATCTCTCCATACTTCCTCATCCGACGTACCCAACCCTAAGACCTCATCCAACCCAACCCTACCCTAAAGAGCCTACCTACCTAAAAGAAAGGAATGATTCCCCCCTCGGAATCTTCCAACTTTGACCTCTTCAAAGACTGCATCTCCACAAGCATCATCTCGGCACTCGCCCCTCAGGGCAGCGGTGACAGTGGAAAGAAGTCGAAGAAGAGAGTAAAAGGGAGGAAGAATGAAGTCAAACCTGTGGCGAACTTGAAGACGCGGGAGGAAGAGGAGGAGGAAGCGGGAAGGTTGATGGGGGAGGTGGGGGAGTTTGTTGAGGTGAGTTCCAACGTATTTTCTGGAATTGGGAGTTGAGGGACGGAGGTTTTGGGGTTGAGTGGTGTTGGAGGGGGCGGTGGTGTTGAGTCGTGGTGATGTTGTGGTATTGTGATATCCGGTTGGTTGATGGTGTTGTTGCTGCTCTCGGTGGTAGGAGAGGGAAATTTGCTGAGCGTCTAAGGTGGAAGACATGCTGAAACCGAATCGATTCATATAGTACATTGCCGATGAAATCTTCCTCGCCCTTCCGACGGAATTACGAACGCTCTCCTACGCCGCAATCCAATCCGACTCCAAACTGGCAGAAAAGTACAGCTCGAGCCTATCAACGGCAGAAGTCGAAGCCTTGACCGACGCAATGCCTCCATCAATAGCCGACTCCCTAACAACCTACACCCTCCTCTCCTCCCCCGTAAGCAAGCCCAAACCCCAGAAAACCTGCAGTAGTCTGAGCTCATCCCTCAGTCTACTCTTAACCCCCTTATCAAACCGCACAATCGCTGACCACTCCGCAGTCTCAACTCCCCACTTTCCTCCTCCCTCCCCTCCAATCCTACCTAACAACCACCACCTCCCCCCCACCAACCTACACCCCTTCCCTCCTCACCTCCCGCCCCTCCAGCTGTGAGATTTGCGAACGCGACCACCTCCCCCTGACATACCACCACCTCATACCCCGGAGTGTGGCGGACAAAGCGGTGAAAAGGGGTTGGTGCGAGGAATGGGAGAGGGGAAAAGTGGCGTGGTTGTGTCGAGCTTGTCATAGTTTCGTGCATGGATTGTGTTCGAATGAGGAGTTGGCGAGGGAGTGGAGGGATGTGGAGGTGTTGATGGGGAGGGAGGATGTGCAGAGGTGGGCGGGGTGGGTTGGGAGGGTGAGGTGGAAGAGTCGGTAGGGAGGGGAGGGTGAGGTTGGTGGGGAGGGGAGCTGGGGTGGAGGGAGCAGAGAGGTGGATGCCGAGTTGGAGGGTAGAGGGCTGGTCATGCGGAATGGAATGGAAGCGATGTTTGTGAGGCTGATTGTATGTATACAGTAAAGCTACCAAGGCTGAGTACGAACGGAAATTCCTGTAGAAACGATACAGACCATTGCTCGTAAGGTGGAGCTTCGAGAGGAACACGAAGAAGGCTACCAACCATGCTCATAGGGCTGAGTGCAGATAGACAGGTCAGTGGTACCATTGATGCAAGCGCTGCAAGCGATGTAAGCGTACCTGGCAGGGCTGAAGGAGCTTGCAGCTTCGAGGGAGCTGGGAGCGGGTATAGCTCTGAAGCTGACGCGCTGCATCTGGAGTTCTGTATGGGATCGAGGAGGTCGTGATGGCATGACGATGGCTGAGCTCTGGTTCTGCTTGCATCGGTATGGCGTGCTTCGAATGGTGATGGCCAGGTCGTATCCAAGTGAGGGGTCGATGTTGCCTCCGCGGTGGGAGGAGGTTGCTGGACATGCTAGTTGCGTAGCATCGTGACAACTCGTGGTCTCTGCGAGGAGATAAAACGCATCTGGTAGCTTCATCGAAGCTAGAGGAACTAGAACCATAACTCCACGTGTCAGTGCTACCAGTGGCTTGTCAGATTGCGTCTTCCAGTGTTCGGGAATAATCGAAGGAGCGACAAGGCTGGCAACCAGAGGAGCAAGTGGTACAGCCTCTCTCACTCAGCTGAGATACGTTCTGCTCCAACGGGCGGGAAGACCGGAAGCCACTCCGCTCGTCATTGGTGCGCATCAAGAAGTCGTTGCGCCTTGAGATGTCAGAGTTGGCAGGGCGTCTGCTTGCTTGTTGTGGAGCGTTCGCACAGGGTTGTTGCGCGTGGTGGGAATACGTATCGCACTGCCCTTTTAGCGATGGTGTTGTCTCATAGGGCTGCATGGGCGTGGAGCTAGTAGATGCGTGCCGTTCATGGCGTCCGGTCTCTCGGTTCCTGCGGGTTTGTGATTCGCTGGATGGATATCCTGTGATGGTGAGTTTCGATGAGATCGATTCGATGCCGTGGTGTTCTGGTTTGATTACCCCACACGCCGTGGTCGGAGGTTTCATCGAGGTGTGGTATGGGATGTTGTGAGTCGTGGTATAGTTTGCTGGACAATGGGTGAGTTCGATGCTCTCGCTTCGTAGTGATGTTACCGTGGTTGATGGGATGATACCAGCAGTTAGTTCAGTCTGAGAAGTGCAACGCTTCGGGTGACAGACAGCCGCGACGAGGAGAAGCTCGATGGAAGTCGATTGAGTCGTAGATGGAGAATGTGATCAAGTCACTTTGTGCAGTCGATGACCACGGGCATGATGCTGCATCGAGAGTCTCCTTTGCTGTGCCTCGTCATCTTCTCTGATCCAGCTTATCTCACCGCTGACAGCCATCTCGCAAGCAGGATGTCAAGCCTCACATGGTCAGTAAGGAAGTGACCCCTCTATGCAAACACGGAGATGTCGTTGATGTATCAACAAAAGCATGCATACCATTGCGTCCTCCACCATCGAATAGGATGGAGGAAGACGAAGATGGGCCTCGTAGGAGCCGGACACGTGGGCGCCGTGATCGCACTTCATGATGCGGCTCGAACAGACAGACCAGTCCCGTCGAAGCGATATCGTCAATTCATTCCCATAGAGGCTGTGGTCTACCATACCTTGTAGGGCTGAAGCAGACTCCAATCGGGGGAATGTGATCATGTATACTGGTGATGCTTTGTGGCGTACATGACAATGTCATTGTTGTTTGTCTGGTGGTGGTATCCGGATGCTCGAAGCGAAGTGCCGGGGGATTGAGATGAAGTGTGGGGTCGGCGGTCTGCTAGCCGCACGAGACGACGACCGAGCCACGCAATCGACGTATGCACTGCACTGACTGGCTACACGTTTACACTCATCCCAAGTTCCATACCACATCAACCACCTACGACCCGCATCGCCTGAGAGAGAAAACGCCCATTTCGACCGTTTGGGACTCGACCCGCAAGCCATCTTGAAAACTTCACTCCCGCCCGGAAGATTGACCGCATCGCATCGCATCGCATCTCGACTACGGTAGAACTACTCCATCACACCTTACCCCGCCTCATTCCACGAAACACCCCCTCGATCCCTGGAACTGGACTGACATCTCGAGTCTGCGCGCGGTATACACCTCCCAAAGAGCATAAATACTCGACCGATCGCCGCTCGTCTTACCACTTTCCGTCCGTCCAACAGCGAGCGGCGCATTGCCGCGCACAGCCGTCATCTGTCAAACTCGAAATCACTCATTGACCTCACATAGCCTCATACCCACCACTGCTCTATACAGCATCGACCTCCAAGACAAGACAAGCCAAGATGTCGGGATTCCCAGGCCAGAACTACCACAATCAGGCTGGCTATCCGCCGCCGCAGCAGTACAACAATGGTTATCCTCCGCCTCAGCAATATCAACAGCCATATGGGCAACCTCCTCCACCACAGCAGTACGGCGGCTATGGCGGACCACCTCCTCCACCACAATATGGCGGCTATCAACAGCCTCCACCGCCGCAGCACTATGGAGCTCCACCTCCACAGCAATTCCAGCAGCAGCGTCCACCTCAGGGTGAGACATGTCCTGACGATCGTCATCGACAACAGCGTGCTAACACGATCCTCCCACAGGCTACAACAGACCACCACCTCCTCCTCAATCCCAGCAGAACTTCGGCCACGGCGCGCCATCGGGCTACACATTCCAATACTCCGCCTGCACAGGTCGCCGCAAGGCCCTCCTCATCGGCATCAACTACTTTGGTCAAAAGGGTCAGCTGCGCGGCTGCATCAACGATGTCAAGAACATGTCGGAATATCTCAATGGACACTTTGGATACAAGAGAGAGGACATGGTCACCTTGACAGATGACCAGCAGAATCCTATGAGTCAGCCTACGAAAGCCAACATTCTACGAGCTATGAGCTGGCTGGTGAAAGATGCGAGACCCAACGACTCCCTCTTCTTCCACTACTCCGGTCACGGTGGACAGACCAAAGATTTGGATGGTGATGAGGAAGATGGATACGACGAGGTCATCTACCCAGTCGACTTTAGGCAGGTCGGCCACATTGTGGATGATGAGATGCACCGTATTATGTATGACAGGAATGGTCGACCATTCGGTCGGCACTTTTCATTTGACTAACAATCTTCAGGGTCAACCCTCTCCAACCCGGTGTCCGCCTCACCGCCATCTTTGACTCCTGCCACTCGGGCTCCGCCCTCGACCTCCCCTACATCTACTCCACTCAAGGTGTCCTCAAAGAACCCAACCTCGCCAAAGAAGCCGGCCAAGGCCTGCTGGGCATCGTATCGTCCTACGCGCGCGGCGACCTCGGCGGCATGGCGTCCACCGCCATGGGACTCTTCAAGAAAGCCACCGGCGGACGGGATACCTATGAGAGGAATTTGCAGACCAAGACGTCGCCCGCCGATGTCATCATGTGGAGTGGCAGCAAGGACTCGCAGACTTCGTATGTGCCTTATCATAATCCCCTTTCTACACCTGATTACCCTGCTTTGGACTATGAGTTTGAGCATGAGCGCCGTGGTTCGAGAACGCCGAGGTTGAGTGCTTCTTCGTCCTTTTTTTCCGATGCGTCCTCCGAGATATGTCGATCGGCTTAATCTGAGATGACAAGGCGGATGTTGAGGTTGGAGGAGTGAACTGGACTTGGCGCGGCGTTTTGGGCTGTTGGCATTTGCAGCGTTCAAGCGAGCATCATTCTTCCTTTTAGCGAGCGGGCGGTTGCGAGCCGAGATGAGCGATCCAGCCAACCTTGTAATATGACACTTTTCCGACGTCCCTCTACCTCAAAGAGCCCTCTTACGGGCGGCTTCGAGGCGGAGGGACGACGGGTTGCGTTGGCTCGATTGGCTTTATCCCCTGCCCTGCCCTGCCCTGCCCTGCCCTGCCCTTCCCTATTCTACTCGACTCATCCGACACTCCAACATGGGGAGAACACCTGCTGACATTCTGGATTACTTTCTAGTGCGGACGCCAACATCGCCAACCAAGCGACAGGAGCCATGTCCTGGGCCTTCATCACGGCGCTGAAGAAGAACCCCCAACAGAGCTATGTGCAATTGCTCAACTCGATCAGGGATGAGTTGGAGGCGAAGTATAGTCAGAAACCGCAGTTGAGTTGTAGTCATCCGTTGGGTAAGTGGATCTTCCTTTGGTGGATGCCGTGTTTTGAGGTGGTGCGAGAGGGGATGCTTACTGACTTTGGGAACACAGATACGAATTTGTTGTATGTGATGTGAGGTGATGAGGATGGGTATGTATGAGGTAAGGATGGGTGGAGTGGAGACAGTACTGAGAGGAGAGGCAAGCATCGCCACTCAAGAGGCATGAGAAGGACGGCAAGGGACAGGCGGATCCCATGCTTAGCAGCGAATGGAATGGGATGGACGTACTCGATCACGATGAGCTTTTATAGATGAGAAAGATGCGGAAGCTGCTGGTCTGGAATCAAAAGCAACTCTTCAAAGATTCTTGACGTTCCTTTGCTACCATGATTTTTGTGTCCCAGGTCTAGCCTACCTATTCCCTACAGTTTCCAACCATATACAAGTTCTCGAGATCCTCCATCTTTCCCTCCGCCATTCCTATACACACATCCACCTCCCTTCACAACCTCTCTCCTTCTTACCTCCCTCACCCCCTCCCAACCCCAATCTACAACTCATCATGCCCTCCCTCCCCACCCATCAATCCCCCCGGAAACCCTTCCGCGCATCTCCAGCTCGACTCCTCATTCACATCCCCCACCCCATCCCACACCCCCACCTCAGGCCACGCACAAACCACCCGTCCCCTCACCACCTCCGGCGGAGATCCATCCAGTCCGGGTAACTGCACCGTACTCAATTTCTCCGGCGCGTTTCCCTTTTCCACCCATTCGACGAGACTATTGAAAGCGGTGAGGGGAAAAGGGCCAGGACCACCGAAACAATGCGCCACGCCGGGGACTTCAAAGTGGCGCATAAAGTCCCTCCGTTCACCAGGCGTGTGGGCGGCGACCCGCTCGTGGTAGTCGGTCGTTCCATTCGGAGGGATGAGTTGATCGGCCAATCCATGCCAGGTGAGGATTTTCCCACCACTGTGCTTGAAGGCGTGGAGGTCCGGGATGGCAGAGTCCATGAGGGAATGGTATTCATCTCGGGAAGTCTTGAGCAAGGAGAGGAATTTCGCGTCCGTGTCGATGGTGGAGAGATTGTACTCGGGATCGCGGAGGATCCAGTTCCGAATCCAGTCGGCGGAGACCGGAAAGGGGTCGGATGCGCAGTCGCGGGCGTGGTTGGAAGGAGAGCAGATCGTGCGGGCGAGACCTTTGTACAGCGGATCGGCGCCGGGGAGGAGGGAGTCCCGGGTGAGGCCGTACCATATCGACTTCCCGTGTGCGTCGTGGGGACCGTTCCAGGTCACGGCGGCGATCTCCGCGGCTTCGGGGGTGATGTTGCGGTCCTCACCGTCGCAGGTATAAGGTTGGCCGACGACGGAGAAGGGGGAGAAAGTGCAGTCGCCGGGGGCGGCGATGATTCCGTCGCGGACGCCGTCGAGGTCGTCGCAGGCGGTTATGGCGAAGTCGCGGATTGCGAGGAGTTCGCAGGCGGGGGGATGGTAGGATAGGCTGGACATGCGGACGTGGGCGTAGTATTCGGTGATGAGAAAGGTGACCCAGTTGATGGCGGGGGCGGCGGCGAGGATGCCGTTGTAGAGGGTGGGGAAGCGTTGGGCCTTCATGCCTCGTCAGCGGGGTGGAGGTTAGTCTATTCGGGGGGAGGGGGAGGCGTACCATTGTCAAACCTTGCCTTCCACCGGTACTGCAGCCTTGCCAGTAGGAGTAGGCAATGTCTTTGGCGTAGTACGTTTCCGTGACGGATTTGGCGAGGAGGGTGAGTTCTTCTAGAGCGCGGTACCCGAAATTTTGCAAGGCGTGGTGGTTCACGTTTCCTTTACCTGTGAAGGCCCAGCTGGTGGAGCTGAGGGCTACGTCGGCTGGGTGCCCGTTGTACGTGTGTCCGGTGTCCGAATCGGCGGTGGCGTAGCCCATTCCTACACCGCCTGCGAGGGCGCCGACGTTGCCGGCGGCCTGGGATGGAGCGTCAATGGTTGGTCTATTCTATGGTCGGCAGGAGGATCTCATACCCATCCCAGACCTCCTTGGCCGAGAAAGCGGCCGTTCCAGTCCTCATCTTTCAAGGGCAGCCAGACTTTGACGTTGATCTCATCGCCGTGGCCTAGTAAACATTGATCAGCAACCTGCTCCATCTACCCTTCCATCTCAAGCAACCAACAAAATCTCACCAGTATGCCCATAAGTCACCGTAACATGACAAAAATCAATCGGCTTCGGCTGCACAGGCAAAAACGGCACCGTCGGCGCCGAAGTCGCATACTCATTCCATTGCAGAACTTCCTCGGCGTTCACGTCCTTGATCTCGACTCCCGGAAGGTCAGGAAGGGCTTTCTTGATCGTAGATGCTTTGCAGGTTGCAGAGACCACGCGTTCGGCGTAGAAGGCTACGATCGCGAGCCAGGTAAGTCGAGGATGCTGCATCGTGGCAGATATCCTTGGGTCGTGCCAAATGGTGGTGAATGTGAGAAAAGGACGACAAGACGTGAAGTCGGTAGAAGGAGCGCTCGGGTACTTGTTTTACCGACAGCTTACCGACGTCGTGTCAAAGATGCATTCGGGTCTAGCAAACATACTACTGTAACAAGGTGTGGTAGCTCTCCGCATCGTGAAGCCCTGGACAGCCCTCCAACTTTGAACGTACGTTTCCTCTTACGATCACGATGAAAATTGGGATTTTGAAGACGCAGAGTAATAGAACGGATAGCAAGGATCCTCTACCGCCACTCTGATATTTATATAATCAACATCGAAGCTTGAAAGCCGACTTTGGACAAATTGCTGTTTTGCTTTCCGGTGGGGGAGAGAGAGGAGGAGTTAGGTTGTAAACTCAAATGGATCCTTGGAGGATCATCGTCATCCTCGCCAGCATATTCATGGCATGGCTGCATGGTAACATGGCCACGATGGAGTTGTTGCAACATTGATGTCCTTGGTGAGAACGACATTTTGGGAGTGATTGATTGTTTGAGAAAGATGTCACCGATGGAATTGTTACTGAAATTATCCCGTGCGACGTGGAGTCGAGGTCGACCAGCCGAGCCGGAAGCAAAAGCTGTGTCCGACCCCGGACCCAAATGCCTGCTCCGATCGTGAGCTCCCTGTAGTTCTATCCATCGCAGATCGTCCTGTCTGTTACTCCAGGGAATACCTTGGACGAGAATAAATCCCGACGTGGAGCAATGCATGGCATGGCTTGATCGAACGGACCAGACAATCTCCGCAGCGTTCTTGCAAAGCCATCACTATTTGGTCGTACAGATATACCGTCGGTTCAATGATCGACGTATCTACCGCTACTGGTCGTACACACTACATCGGTCAACGAGACCTGGTCCATGGAATAGTCGAAGACAGAACGATCGGTCAAGAACTGCGAAAAGACATCCGATGTACCAAATTGTAGATTATTCCATGTTTCCGTTTGGACGACCATGACAGCCACCGAGATGCAATGTCCCTTTGCTGCGCAAAGAATGCCCCAACCGCAGTTGACTGGAAGAATCTTCCACGATAACGGCGAACCCGGCTGAGAAGTACGGGTCAGCTCACACAACGAGAAAAACATAAACGATGAACCTCACCCACCATCTCGTTGCTACATCGACAGTCCTCATCTACTGAGGACACTTCTTGGCCCCGCAATGCGGGTGATGACCGTTCTTGTCAACCGGTTCGCAAACACAGCTGTTTCCACTCGGATAATAGAACCCTTGGTACAGAGGTCCTCCCAACTATGGTCTGGTCAGCGATTCGTGGTTCGCGGAGGCGAGGACCGTGGATCTTACCGTTCCGACAGCGCAGCATTGGCATATGTTTTGCCCGCAGATTTCCTCGGCCAGGGCGAGTGGCAGGCTGGCGAGGCCTAGACGTCGAAGGAGGACGGGTCAGCGATGTTGGAAGTTGAGAGCTGGCGTAGTGCGGGAGAGTCTCGAAAGGTGCTGGCCTCATGCACTTCGAGGACTTACCGAAGATGAGGGCGGCGGCTTGGGCGAACTTCATTGTTGCAGGAGGTGGTCGCTGCGACGTTTCGTAGAAGAGTGGGGGAAGTGTGTGGTTGCGATGTGCCACAGGTAGTAGTCGATGCGGTTTTTGGAGAGACCAAGGGCAAGGGAGACGCAAAGTCGATATTTATATTTCCGGATTACTGCAGACATCTCTCTTAGCGTCTCCGCAATCGCTTCAATCTTTTCCGTCCGCTTCCATCCGCATCCATGCTCGCGGAGCAGATTGGTTGTCAGCCAGGCACCGGAAGAGCCAGCCAGGAGGGCTGTGTCAAGACATCGTTCGCTGACATGGGATCCCTAGACTTCATGGTCAGCATCGTCACCACATAGCTTCGAGCTCACCTCGCGAGTAGAGCACAATCATTTTTATGAACACCGACTCGATCAACGAAACTCAGGAAAGATCAATGCTTTCAGGGTGACTGCATCATAGGTCTGGGTATCCCTCCCATCACCCACCACCCCCTCGCTAATGGTACAACTGTTTTTCATCCTTCAACTCAGGGATCCACCGCATCACGATCATCTCATCATCCTCCCAATCAACCCGTCCTTCTTCCACCTCGTGAAGCTCTACTTCCTGGCCTCCTTCGCAGCATCCTCGGTCTTGCGAGCAGCCTCGTTCTTGGCGTTCTCGGCCTTGCGGGCGGCGTCGTCCTTGACATCTTCGGCCTTGCGCTGGGCTTCCTTTGCGCCGCCGGCGACGGTCTCCTTGACTTTCTCGGTGGCGGACTCTGTTGGTCGACGTGTCAGTATTTTGATGATGAATAGAGTGAGATGCCAGCGATGACGTGGGATGTTTGCAGGGATGTGCATGTGAAAAGGACTTACCAGTCGCCTCGATACCCTGGACGATCTTCTGCGAGACGGCCTTGTCGGCGGTCGTGATGGTGTCTTTGGCGGCTTCGACGGCGCTCTTCTGCACGCGCACCGAGGTGCTGAAGAGGCGGGACTGGCGGAGGAGAGTTTGGCGGAACATGTTGATGGATTGGATGTGTTTTGGTGGTGTGTAGGTGAGTGTGTTGTTGATGGATTGATTGATGGTGTGTGATTGTCGAATTGAGTTGGAGAGAAGCAAAGGTGAAGTGGCTGTTGAAGGTGGAGGTGGAGAGAAGGTGCATTTGCTTTGCTGTTGATGTCATCGCTCATCAGAGCTTCTCGGGCAAGAGCTCCACAAAACAACCTGAAAACGCCTCTTTCACGTGGCAGAGCAATGGACCAACGTGGAAAACATCGTCACTCTTTCTTGAGCCTCAATTTTGGAGAAGGCTGTTCTTATGGCTAGACGACGGCATAGCTGGAGGGACAACCATAGCCATCGCGGCTGTGTTGAGTGTTGTGAATACAGCATTCTTCGAGTCCTTCTGAATTCTCAATGCTCCCCATCTACACCTCCCCTTCATCCTCCACCCCAATCCTAACCTTGGAATCCCACTGCTCAACCCTCGTCGATGCGAGCTCCAACTCAAATCTGTCCGGCTTGAAAGGCCACTCAAACCACGCCTTGACCAACTCCTCCAACATCTTATCCGTCATACTTCGGACCATGACATGTTCCGGATTCAATCTCCCTCCCTGTCTCGGATCTGTGATACTCGGCGCCTGCGGGATAAGGTCCTGCGCGGCATTGGGTGCAATCTTGTCGAGTGCGTATGGGATTGAGGTGATTCGATACAGGAACAGCAGCTTCGCAAGCTCATGCATGAGCTTGGAGACTTCTTGTCGATCTGCGAGGCCGGAAACGTCGAGGTCAATGGTTGACGGGACGACGTCGAGCAGCGCGACGCTTGACTCTGGGAAGAACTCTGTTGGATTCGCTTGAAGAGGCTCGAATGGACGACGGTCGTACTTGAGGCTTTGCGGGCTGGCGAAGAAGGCTGATTGATCGGAATAGAGACCACTGTGGCCAATTTTGATCGTGTGGAAGATGTTTTGTACAGCCTTATCGAGGTTAAAGAGACGAGCGGCGATGTTGGTAATGTCCGTCTGCTTCTCCTCCCGAAGCACCACTGCGTGGGTCTCGAGGTTTACAATGCGCATCATGGCATCGATGTACATGGCGCGACGTTGCGTGGAAGCGGTGACGCCTTCTTTGGGCATCAATGTACCGCTGCTACGAGTGGATTGTACTTCGGCTGCGATGGGAATACTTTGCGGGTAATGCAAAGCGTCAATGAAGTGTTCAAGACCGGATGTCTTCTTCTTTCCCTTGATGATACATATCTGGAGATCCGGCATGGACGCAATCGCATCGACGTGGGCTTCAAGCTCATCGATAGCCTTGTTGAGCTCACTCTCGGTATGGTGGACGATGATATAGGGGTCTTTCATCTCAAAGTCCCTTGGCAGCTTCGTATTGATCGCTGGCACAATCTTTCGGCCTTTTGGGATCTTGATCCCTGCTTCATGCATCCTCTGCTTGACTTGAACATGGCCTGCGTTCGCCACCGCAGAAGATCGACTGCGTATGCCGCCAGGCTTGAGCACACTTCCCCATCGCTCAAAGTCCACAGCGGGTTTGATGCCAGCGACTTCTGTGATATCAGAGGCGAGATCGAGCACGGCGGTCAGTTTGGATCGAAACGTCTGGTTGTATGCAATGACGGACGTTTTGGCCTTCTCTGGGACCCACCAGAGCTGCCGGACCAAGCCATACTTGTGAAGGGCATCATTCGAGAGAGCGGTAAGGGCCTGAACGAGCAGGATAGCATTGCTGTCATCGGTGTGATTCGCTCGATGAGCCCACATGCCTTTGTCTCTCGCGAATCTGCGGACTAGGTTTCCTGTGAGTAAAACACTTGTGTCTATCTGACGCAGTTTTGGGTCATCGTAGGCGGGATTTGGTCGCGGTGAAAATAACCTCTCATCTTCAAGCAATTTGTTGAAGTTTGTTAGAAAGATGCCAGTGTTGTGAGCCCCTGTCAGAGTGGTGTGGAAGTATTTTGAATTCGGCCGATCCAGCAATGGCTTGATGAAGGTTTCGACATAACGCTCATCGGGCTCCATCAGGATGTGGCGCTTCGGTTCGAGGAAGTTGTGTAGCTTGGCAGACCACAGGCAAGCGCCTGGGTTGACGTCGATGACGGTGCATCCTTGATATGGCTTGAGAGATGGGGCGAGATATTGAAGCACATCGTCTGGGAAGTGGTCAGAATGATCGAGGCATCGAATGGCTGGTTTGTAAACAAGACTTACCGCACAAACTCTCCGAGACTATGTCGACTTGCTCGGGATTGACTTGAGCACTTACGGACGGTCGTCCTCTCGGCACGGAAACGTCAAGAAGCTTGCGGAGGGTATCATTCCGAGATTTGGAGGCGATAGCATCAGCTATCCTCTTCTTCGACATAAACGGTTTGAGGTGCGAGAAGTGAAGACCGAGTCGAGACGAGCGACAGATGTAGAGTTGATGATGAAAAGGAATGGTTTCGATCGAAGAATAAGGTACCTGGTCGGATCGGCTTGTGGTTTCATGCTTAGTCACCAAGAATGCAGCCTGAGGCGTGACCGTCGGGTGTCTCTAGATGTCACCTTGAAACAGGAAAGGGCAACTTCATTCATCTTGCCTCGGAGGACATGCAACGGGACACACAAGGAAGAAGACGACTCTTTGAGAATATCAAACTCAATCTGCAGGGCTCTTGTACGCTCCGCCGCCTGGTCATCTTCAAGTCTGGCATCTGATCAGGACTACCAACCATCATGGCTCTCTCGCGGCACCATGCCGCATTATCCCGGCCTCTCAATGTGGAGGAAATCGTGCAAGAAGCACAAAACTTCGAGTTCAACCCAAACCGACCTCTACAGCAATGGATCCGCGCGGCCAGAATGCTCCTCACCGAAGCCACCGTCTGCGAGGACGAGGGAAACATCGCACAGGCCTATCTCTACATCTATCGACATGCGGAACTGGTGCTGGCCAAGTTGCCACAACATCCGGACTACAGGAATCCGCAGTTCAAAGCGGAGCTCTCTCAAGCGCGGAAGAAGCTTCAGAAGAACCTCGTCAAAATGGAGGAGTGGAAACCTCGAATCAACCAGGAGCACGAACGATATGTCAAAATCATGGCACGTCGAGATGCAGAGAGGAAGTTGACTCAAAACGAGCTGGATGACCACCCGGCTTCGCGAAGAGGCTCTGATGACATGGTCGGCGCCATGGCCTCAACAACGACTCTCAACGCCCATCAAGACCGGCGATTCGCTGTCGACTTGGCCCAGAAGGAAATCCGAAGACGAGATGCGAGCAAACGATCAACTCATCAAGCAGGCATCTCACCGCATACCGTCGCTCAAAGACGTCAAGGAATCGTCAACGACGACGACGAATACTTCCAGCAGATTGACAATGGCTTCCGCGAAGCAGGTCGTCTTCTATACGGACAGTCCAATCAATCTCGCCCAAGTCTACCGACTACTCAAACCTCACAACAACCCTCCTCAACACGATACCCCACCGTCCCTCCCAAAGAATCCCGCATGTCATGGCGCCCCACAACCTTTGACAACATATCATCCTACAACCTCCCTCCCCCGTCCATCCCTTCCAAACAAGCCCTCTCCCCTCCCCCTCTCCCCTCCAAAAACCCCCTCTCCGCACCCCCTCTCCCCTCCACCTCCACATCCAACCCCACCCAACGCTACACCTTCGCCCCAACAGCAACCACCGAATCCGGCTCCCCCCTCCGCCCTCTCCTCCTCCCCCCATCCCTCCGCTCCTCCTTCCTCAACCTAGCCTCAACCAACACCGCCCACAACCTCGAAACCTGCGGCATCCTCGCCGCGACCCTCATCTCCAACGCCCTCTTCATCACCCACCTCATCCTCCCCGCGCAGACCTCCACCCCCAACACCTGCGACACCACCCCCGCCGGCGACGCCGCTTTATTCTCCTACGTCGACTCCCACGCCCTCCTCGTCGTCGGGTGGATACACACCCACCCCTCGCAGACCTGCTTCCTCTCCTCGCGGGATCTGCACACCAGCGCGGGGTATCAGGTCATGCTCCCCGAGTCCATCGCGATTGTCTGCGCCCCGGGGAAAGATCCCGATTCGGGGGTCTTCAGGTTGACGGAACCGCCGGGGTTGGAGGCCGTGTTGAGTTGTACGCAGACGACCGCGTTTCATCCGCATCGGGAGGGGAGGTTGTATACGGATGCGTTGGGTGGGGTGGGACATGTGGTTGAGGGGCCGGGGTTGGAGTTTCAGGTTGTGGATTTGAGGGATGGGAGGGGAGG